>JASTWF010000663.1:127059-192694 GCA_030390025.1 Squalus acanthias | reverse complement strand
CTTTTCTTTTATTCCTTTTTTCTTTCATTCCTCTTGTCTTTTATTCCTCTTGTCTTTTTTTCCACTAGTCTTTTTATTCCTCTTGTCTTTTATTCTCTTGTCTTTTATTCCTCTATTTCTTTTATTCCCGTGTTTTATTCCTCTTGTCTTTTATTCCTCTTGTCTTTTATTCTTTTTTCTTTCATTCCTCTTGTCTTTTATTCCTCTTGTCTTTTATTCCTCTTGTCTTTTATACTCATCATGTCTTTTATTCCTCTTGTCTTTTATTCCTCTTGTCTTTTATTCTCTTTTCTTTTATTCCTCTTGTCTTTGATTCGCCTTTTCTTTTATTCCTTTTTTCTTTCATTCCTCTTGTCTTTTATTCCTCTTGTCTTTTTTTCCACTAGTCTTTTATTCCTCTTGTCTTTTATTCCTCTTGTCTTTTATTGCTCTTGTCTTTTATTCCTCTTGTCTTTTATTCCTCTTGTCTTTTATTCCTCTTGTCTTTTATTCCTCTTGTCTTTTATTCCTCTTGTCTTTTATTCCTCTTGGGGTAAAAATTCAGTTGGTTGCGCCTCCCGTTAGCGCCTTAAAAGGGCGCTAATGGGGCGTTAAGGCGCTAACGCCCGGGCGCAGCGCTGTTTGCGCCGCTCGAGAACTTAACTTGAGATTGTGCGGCGGCGCTAAAACTTACCGCTGCGACCACCTGCGCGCGCAGATTGTGACGTCAGTCCGTGGTGCAACGCCCTTGGGGCGCCCCGGAGCGGAAATTGAGTGGCGCCCCCTGCCTTACCGCCTGGCGCTTCCAACGACCGGAAGACTGGAACGTTATCAATCGGTGTGGGGCTGGGGGGGGGCGCTATTTAAAGGGGGCCTCTTCCTGTCTTTTTCTGTGGTCGACATTTATGCACCACTCGTTCTGAGAGAGAGAGAGAGATTCGGAGAGAGAGAGAGAGAGACTTCTACATTGACTCAACGCTTTGTGAGGTAGTTTTGCCTAGTTCATCCTAACTTTGCTGCTACTTTCGTTGCTGTACCTCATTACTTTTCTGGCAAAGAGAATATGGGGGCTGCAATGATTGGGGGCGTCGTCCTGCTCCAGCTCAATCGGAGGATAGTGAGACGCAGACAGAGAGTGGCAATGATGGCCAGACGGAGGAGGGCCATCAGGCGCATGTACAGGAGAGCTTACCCTCCCAGGGTATATCGTGAACAGCTCTCCTACATCCACATGTCCGAGGAGCTGTGTTTGCGAAGGCTGCGATTCAGCAAGGAGGTGGTCACTGAGCTCTGCCACCTGCTGCAGCCAGATCTGCAGCCTCAGCTGAGGTCCAGGACGTCTCTGTCGGTGGCAGTGAAGGTCACAGTGGCTTTGAACTTCTACGCCACTGGCTCATTCCAAGCTGCTGTTGGGGACCTCGCCAATATCTCCCAGTTTGCGGTGCATCGCTGCATCCGGCAGGTCACCAATGCCCTCTTCACAAGGAGACGAGACTTCATCTCCTTCCCTATGACCCCAGACAAGCAGCATGACCGTGCTATGGGCTTTGCGAGGGTAGCGGGCTTCCCCATGGTGCAGGGCGCCATTGACTGCACGCATGTGGCTTTGCGTGCTCCGCGAGAGAATGCAGAGGAGTTCCGGAACAGAAAGGGGTTCCATTCCTTGAATGTGCAGTTGGTCTGTGACCACAGACAGGTGATTCTCGCTGTCAATGCCCACTATCCGGGCAGCTGCCACGATGCTTTCATCCTGCGCCAGAGTACTGTGGCAGAAATTTTCGAGGCACCGCATCAGCCAGTTGGTTGGCTTCTGGGGGACAAGGGGTACGCATTGAGCACCTGGCTGATGACACCGCTCCGTGCGCCAAACACCCCTGCTGAGCTGCGGTACCAGGAAAGCCAACAAGCAACCAGGAACATTATTGAGCGCACAATCGGCGTGCTCAAACAACGATTCCGCTGTCTGGACCATTCCGGAGGAGCCCTGCAGTACTCGCCTGAGCAAGTTTCCAAATTCGTAGTGGTGTGCTGCATGTTGCACAACATGGCAATCCTCAGGACGCAGCCAATGCCACCAGGCCTTGCAGCACCACAAGAGGAGGAGGAGGAAGAGGAGGAACAGGCCGAGGACGATGATCAGCAGCAGCACCAAGGCAGGAGGGCGGCCCACAATGGTCAAACTGCAAGGGCCGTCCGTCAACGACTAATAGCAAGCCGCTTCTAGGGCCCCTGCCAGTGCTACAAACACGAATCAACCCAGCACGCAACCCCTAAGCCGGCCAAGGCACCAATAATTCCAACCACCAGCCATGTATATTTTGAATACAGAAACTTATTTATTGTACAAACTCTGTGTGTGTCAATTCCTCATGACAAACTCATAGAAATAAACACAAAAAAACAGTCAATAACATAACTGGTTCTCACAACCTGGAGATAATGTCCAAAACACTAAACAAAAGTTGGGCCATGAACCTCGGCCTTTAATAAAAAAATGACCAGCATTTTGGCACACCTCCTACTTTTTGCCCTTCGAGGGTGATCTCCTTCCCTTGCGCACTTCCCCCCTTCTAACCCTACTGCTCCTCCGTAATGGGACCTCAGTGGCTGCAGCAAGGCTGGTGGAAGGCTGCTGCTTGTCAGACCCTGACACTGCAGATGCCCCTGAAGGACGGCCTCGACCACTTCTGGGCCTGGAGGGCCCGGCTGCAGACTGCACCAACTCTGCATGGGCGGCAGCAGTCTGTCCTACAGGCGGTGGCAAGTGCAGTGGAGAAGTGACAGTGTTGGCAGCAGGAATGCTGTCATCGTGAGAGAGGACAGCAACTCCCTGCTCGCCCGACACACTGGCACTCCCACGGGGCAGCACTTCAGCATCCGGAGCAATTTGCCGGAGAACAGATTGCTGGCCTGCTGCGGCGCGGTGACAGCCCCGGGGACATGTGCACGAACCATCGAGGATGGCAGCAGTCAGTGCTCGCGTGGCCTCAATCTGAGTCTGCATGAGAGCAGTCTCAGATGGGTTCCTGGCAGCCAGTGACTGAATTGCAGCACTAAGCTTTAGTGTGGCATCCGCCTGTGCTACAGCGAAGTGCTCCACACTCCTTGCCAGTGCCTCAATGCATTCGGGCACCCTTCCCACTGCACCCATGAGCTCAGTGTGCATGTCCACCGCCTGGCTGTTCATTTCTGCAATCAGCCGCTCCTCCTCTGCGTCCATTGCAGTAGGAGTGTCTGGCATACTCTCCCTCTGGGGAGAAGGCTCCCGTTCTTCCCTCCCCCCCCCCATGGCGTTGCTGCAGCCCGCTGGGTCCTGGAGCTTCACCATCATCAGCCCCTTCCCCCCTGCTCCCCCGTTCTTCCCTCCCCCCCCAATGGCGTTGCTGCAGCCCGCTGGGTCCTGGAACTTCACCATCATCAGCCCCTTCCCCCCTGCTCCCCTCCGGGGAAGGCGTGTTCCCAGTGTGGCCATGGGCTTCCTCGGGAGAGGGTGGCACTGATGCTCCGGCTTCCTCTTCCTCCTCAGCTGCAGCATCACTCCCAGTGGCAGCTTCAGGGACCATCTCCTCAGCTGGTGAATCACCATCTGAAAGCAGGGAGGTACAAGAGTGGCTTTAGCGTGAGGACAGGGTGGCAGTAAGGGAGGAATAAGTGCAGCGAGTTAGCAAGTTGGATTGAAAGTGTCAAAGGCTGGTATTGTGAGGGACAAGTGGAAGGACAGAGGACAAAAAGGTGATGACCTTACCATTGCTGTCCACAACGGGGTCGGCGTCTCCAGTGGCGACGGGACCGATCACCCGGCTTGCCACAATCCTGTGGACGCGCTCCTCCAGATCGCTGAGGGGTTGCAGCTGAAGCCGCCCTCCACCCGTCCGTTGCTGCTGTCTCCGATTATGAGCCAGCTTAGCCTGCAAGAAAAAGGACAGCATCTGAGTCAATATACAGCCATGGTCTTGCCTGATGTGCCTCCCATAGGTGAATAGCCCTTACAATATGCAGCCATGGTCTTGCCTGATGTGCCTCCCATAGGTGAATAGCCCTTACTGTATGCAAAGTGTGGAATGTGTGTGTGTGTTTGATGAAAGGGCATAGGTGTTGCATGAGTGTTGTGCATTGGGGTTTTAAGACCCTCTGGCCATAGAGTGAGGTTGAGATGGAGGGATGGAGAGGTATTGAGAAAAAGCCACTCACCCTGACGACCCGAGTGAGGTCGTTGAACTTTTTGCGGCACTGAACATGGGTCCTGGGCACCATGCTCCTGGAGGAGACGCTCTGAGCCACCTCCCTCCACACTCTTCTGAACTCGCGTGGCAAAGGCCTCCTGCCACTCTCCGGGAACAGCATGCATCATCTGCGCTCCACTGCGTCAACCAGAGCATCCAAGGCCCGCTCGGTGAAGCGATGAGCGCGTTCTCTCACCCTCTCCATGCTTGGCAGCAAAATGGATTACAGGTCTCTCCAGGCTGAGATTCAAGGCTGCAATGAGCAGGGTGTGGCTGGGGAGCAAGTGGCCCCCCCCGCTTTAAGAAGTGTCCGGCGCCAGTGTGTCTGTGTTCCCTCGCTAACTGGCAGCAGCTGCGCTGCGCTCGTGCGCTGAGGTAGCGCCTCACTCCTAGGCCTTTGCGCCTTAAGAGAGGTGTGCAGCGCCTAATTTAGCGCTCCACTCACCTCCCGGGGCGGTAAAAGTGAAGTTTCCTGTCAGTGCCGATAATTAGCGCCAGGCGCTAATATTTGCGCGCGGACGATATTTGCGCCCCAAATGGGGCGCGACCTAATTTCTACCCCCTTGTCTTTTATTCCTCTTTTCTTTTATTCCTTTTGTCTTTTTATCCGCTTGTCTTTTATTCCTCTTTTATTTTATTCCCTTTGTCTTTTATTCCTCTTGTCTTTTATTCCTCTTGTCTTTTATTACCCTTGTCTTTTATTCCGCTTGTCTTTTATTCCTCTTGTCTTTTATTCCTCTTGTCTTTTATTCCTCTTGTCTTATATTCCGCTTGTATTTTATTCCTCTATTATTTTATTCCCCGTGTATTTTATTCCTCTTGTCTTTTATTCCTCTTGTCTTTTATTCCTTTTTTCTTTCATTCCTCTTGTCTTTTATTCCTATTGTCTTTTATTCCACTTGTCTTTTATTCCATCATCTCTTTTATTCCTCTTGTCTTTTATTCCTCTTGTCTTTTATTCCTCTTGTCTTTTATTCCTCCTGTCATTGATTCGCCTTTTCTTTTATTCCTTTTTTCTTTCATTCCTCTTGTCTTTTATTCCTCTTGTCTTTTATTCCACTAGTCTTTTATTCCTCTTGTCTTTTATTCCTCTTGACTTTTATTGGTCTTGTCTTTTATTCCTCTTGTCTTTTATTCCTCTTGTCTTTTATTCCTCTTTTCTTTTATTACTTTTGTCTTTTTATCCGCTTGTCTTTTATTCCTCTTTTATTTTATTCCCTTTGTCTTTTATTCCTCTTGTCTTTTATTCCTCTTGTCTTTTATTCACTTTGTCTTTTATTCCTCTTGTCTTTTATTCCTCTTGTCTTTTATTCCTCTTGACTTTTATTGCTCTTGTCTTTTATTCCTCTCGTCTTTTATTCCTCTTGTCTTTTATTCCTCTTGTATTTTATTCCTCTTGTCTTTTATTACTCTTGTCTTTTATTACACTTGTCTTTTATTCCTCTTTTATTTTATTCCCTTTGTCTTTTATTCCTCTTGTCTTTTATTCCTCTTGTCTTTTATTCACTTTGTCTTTTATTCCTCTTGTCTTTTATTCCTCTTGTCTTTTATTCCTCTTGACTTTTATTGCTCTTGTCTTTTATTCCTCTCGTCTTTTATTCCTCTTGTCTTTTATTCCTCTTGTATTTTATTCCTCTTGTCTTTTATTACTCTTGTCTTTTATTCCTCTTGTCTTTTATTCCTCTTGTCTTTTATTCCTCTTGTCTTTTATTCCTCCTGTCATTGATTCGCCTTTTCTTTTATTCCTTTTTTCTTTCATTCCTCTTGTCTTTTATTCCTCTTGTCTTTTATTCCACTAGTCTTTTATTCCTCTTGTCTTTTATTCCTCTTGACTTTTATTGGTCTTGTCTTTTATTCCTCTTGTCTTTTATTCCTCTTGTCTTTTATTCCTCTTTTCTTTTATTACTTTTGTCTTTTTATCCGCTTGTCTTTTATTCCTCTTTTATTTTATTCCCTTTGTCTTTTATTCCTCTTGTCTTTTATTCCTCTTGTCTTTTATTCACTTTGTCTTTTATTCCTCTTGTCTTTTATTCCTCTTGTCTTTTATTCCTCTTGACTTTTATTGCTCTTGTCTTTTATTCCTCTCGTCTTTTATTCCTCTTGTCTTTTATTCCTCTTGTATTTTATTCCTCTTGTCTTTTATTACTCTTGTCTTTTATTACACTTGTCTTTTATTCCTCTTGTCTTTTATTCCTCTTGTCTTTTATTCCTCTTGTCTTTTATTCCTCTTGTCTTTTATTCCTCTTGTCTCTTATTCCTCTTGTCTTTGATTCCTCTTGTCTTTTATTCCTCTTGTCTTCTATTACTCTTGTCTTTTATTCCTCTTGTCTTTTATTCCTCTTGTCTTTTATTCCTCTTGTCTTTTATTCCTCTTGTCTTTTATTCCTCTTGTCTTTTATTCCTCTTTTCTTTTATTCCTTTTGTCTTTTATTCCTCTTGTCTTTTATTCCTCTTGTCTTTTATTCCTTTTGTCTTTTTGTCCGCTTGTCTTTTATTCCTCTTTTATTTTATTCCCTTTGTCTTTTATTCCTCTTGTCTTTTATTCCTCTTGTCTTTTATTCCTCTTGTCTTTTATTACTCTTGCCTTTTATTCCTCTTGTCTTTTATTCCTCTTGTCTTTTATTCCTCTTGTCTTTTAATCCTCTTGTCTTTTATTCCTCTTGTCTTTTATTCCTCTTGTCTTTTATTCCTCTTTTCTTTTATTCCTTTTGTCTTGTTGTCCGCTTGTCTTTTATTCCTCTTTTATTTTATTCCCCTTGTATTTTATTCCTCTTGTCTTTTATTCCTCTTGTCTTTTATTCCTCTTGTCTTTTATTCCTCTTTTCTTTTATTCCTCTTGTCTTTTATTCCTCTTGTCTTTTATTCCTCTTGTCTTTTATTATGCTTGTCTTTTCTTCCTCTAGGCTTTTATTCCCCTTGTCCTTTATTCCCCTTGTCATTTATTCCTCATGTCTTTTATTCCTCTTGTCTTTTATTCCTCTTGTCTTTTATTCCTCTTTTCTTTTATTCCTCTTTTCTTTTATTGCTCTTGTCTTTTATTCCCCTTGTCTTTTATTAACCTTGTCTTTTATTCCTCTTTTCTTTTATTACTCTTGTCTTTTATTACTCTTCTCTTTTATTACTCTTGTCTTTGATAGCTCTTTTCTTTTATTGCTCTTTACTTTGATTGCTCTTGTCTTTGATTGCTCTTGTCTTTGATTGCTCTTGTCTTTTTTTCCTCTTGTCTTTTATTCCTTTGTCTTTTATTCCTCATGACTTTGATTCCTCTTGTCTTTTATTCCTCTTGTCTTTTATTACCCTTGTCTTTTATTCATCTTGTCTTTCATTCCTCTTGTCTTTTATTCCTCTTGTCTTTTATTCCTCTTGTATTTTATTCCTCTTGTCTTTTATTCCTCTTGTCTTTTATTCCTCTTGTCTTTTAGTACTCTTGTCTTTTATTTCTCTTGTCTTTGATTGCTCTTGTCTCTTATTCCTTTGTCTTTTATTCCTCTTGTCTTTTATTCCTCTTGTCTTTTAGTACTCTTGTCTTTTATTTCTCTTGTCTTTTATTCCTCATATCTTTTATTCCCATTGTCCTTTGTTCCTCTTGTCTTTAATTCCTCTTGTCTTTCATTCCCCTTGTCTTTTATTCCTCTTGGCTTTTATTCCTCTTGTCTTTTATTCCCCTTGTCTTTTATTCCTCTTGTCTTTTATTCCTCTTGTCTTTTAGTACTCTTGTCTTTTATTTCTCTTGTCTTTGATTGCTCTTGTCTTTTATTACTCTTGTGTTTTATTCCTCATATCTTTTATTCCCATTGTCCTTTATTCCTCTTGTCTTTAATTCCTCTTGTCTTTCATTCCTCTTGTCTTTTATTCCTCTTGGCTTTTATTCCTCTTGTCTTTTATTCATCTTGTATTTTATTCATCTTGTTTTTTATTCCTCTTGTCTTTTATTCCCATTGTCCTCTATTCCCGTTGTCTTTAATTCCTCTTTTCTTTCATTCCCCTTGTCTTTTATTCCTCTTGGCTTTTATTCCTCTTGTCTTTTATTCCTCTTGTCTTTTATTCATCTTGTCTTTCATTCCTCTTGTCTTTTATTCCTCTTGTCATTTATTCCTCTTTTCTTTTATTCCTCTTGTCTTTCATTCCCCTTGTCTTTTATTCCTCTTGTATTTTATTCCTCTTGTCTTTTATGACCCTTGTCTTTTATTCCGCTTGTCTTTTATTCCTCTTGTCTTTTATTCCTCTTGTCTTTTATTCCTCTTGTCTTTTATTCCTCTTGTCTTTTATTCCGCTTGTATTTTATTCCTCTTGTCTTTTATTCCTCTTGTCTTTTATTCCTCTTGTCTTTTATTCCTCTTGACTTTTATTCCTCTTGTCTTTTATTCCTCTCGTCTTTTATTCCTCTTGTCTTTTATTCCTCTTGTCTTTTATTCCTCTTGTCTTTTATTACTCTTGTCTTTTATTCCTCTTGTCTTTTATTCCTCTTGTCTTTTATTCCTCTTGTCTTTTATTCCTCTTGTCTTTTATTCCTCTTGTCTTTTATCCCTCTTGTCTTTTATTCGTCTTGTCTTTTATTCCTCTTTTTTTTATTCCTCTTCTCTTTTATTCCTCTTGTCTTTTATTCCTCTTGTCTTTTATTATGCTTGTCTTTTCTTCCTCTAGTCTTTTATTCCCATTGTCCTTTATTCCCCTTGTCTTTTATTCCTCATGTCTTTTATTCCTCTTGTCATTTATTCCTCTTGACTTTTATTCCTCTTGTCTTTTATTCCTCTTGTCTTTTATTCCTCTTTTCTTTTATTCCTCTTGTCTTTTATTGCTCTTGTCTTTTATTCCCCTTGTCTTTTATTAACCTTGTCTTTTATTCCCCTTGTCTTTTATTACTCTTGTCTTTTATTACTCTTCTCTTTTATTACTCTTGTCTTTGATAGCTCTTTTCTTTTATTGCTCTTTACTTTGATTGCTCTTGTCTTTGATTGCTCTTGTCTTTGATTGCTCTTGTCTTTTTTTCCTCTTGTCTTTTATTCCTTTGTCTTTTATTCCTTTGTCTTTTATTCCTCATGTCTTTGATTCCTCTTGTCTTTTATTCCTCTTGTCTTTTATTCCACTTGTCTTTTATTCCTCTTGTCTTTTCGTACTCTTGTCTTTGATTGCTCTTTCCTTTTATTCCTCTTGTATTTTATTCATCTCGTCTTTTATTCCTCTTGTGTTTTATTCCCATTGTCTTTTATTCCTCTTGTCTTTGATTCCTCTTGTCTTTTATTCCTCTTGTCTTTTATTCCTCTTGTCTTTTATTCCTCTTGTCTTTTAGTACACTTATGTTTTATTTCTCTTGTCTTTGATTGCTCTTGTCTTTTATTACACTTGTCTTTTATTCCTCTTATCTTTTATTTCTCTTGTATTTTATTCTTCTTGTTTTTTATTCCTCTTGTCTTTTATTCCCATTGTCCTTTATTCCTCTTGTCTTTTATTCCTCTTGTCTTTTTTCCTTTTGTCTTTTATTCCTGTTGTCTTTAATTCCTCTTGTCTTTCATTCCCCTTGTCTTTTATTCCTCTTGTCTTTTATTCCTCTTGTCTTTTATTCCTCTTGTCTTTTATTCCTCTTGACTTTTATTGCTCTTGTCTTTTATTGCTCTTGTCTTTTATTCCTCTTGTCTTTTATTACTCTTGTCTTTTATTAGTCCTGTCTTTTATTCCACTTGTCTTTTATTCCTCTTGTCTTTTATTCCTCTTGTCTTTTATTCCTCTTGTCTTTTATTCCTCTTGTCTTTTATTCCTCTTGTCTTTTATTCCTCTTGTCTTTTATTCCTCTTGTCTTTTATTCCTCTTGTCTTTTATTCCTCTTTTCTTTTATTCCTTTTGTCTTTTTGTCCGCTTGTCTTTTATTCCTCTTTTATTTTATTCCCCTTGTATTTTATTCCTCTTGTCTTTTATTCCTCTTGTCTTTTATTCCTCTTGTCTTTTATTCCTCTTTTCTTTTATTCCTCTTGTCTTTTATTCCTCTTGTCTTTTATTCCTCTTGTCTTTTATTATGCTTGTCTTTTCTTCCTCTAGGCTTTTATTCCCCTTGTCCTTTATTCCCCTTGTCATTTATTCCTCATGTCTTTTATTCCTCTTGTCTTTTATTCCTCTTGTCTTTTATTCCTCTTTTCTTTTATTCCTCTTTTCTTTTATTGCTCTTGTCTTTTATTCCCCTTGTCTTTTATTAACCTTGTCTTTTATTCCTCTTTTCTTTTATTACTCCTGTCTTTTATTACTCTTCTCTTTTATTACTCTTGTCTTTGATAGCTCTTTTCTTTTATTGCTCTTTACTTTGATTGCTCTTGTCTTTGATTGCTCTTGTCTTTGATTGCTCTTGTCTTTTTTTCATCTTGTCTTTTATTCCTTTGTCTCTTATTCCTCATGACTTTGATTCCTCTTGTCTTTTATTCCTCTTGTCTTTTATTACCCTTGTCTTTTATTCATCTTGTCTTTCATTCCTCTTGTCTTTTATTCCTCTTGTCTTTTATTCCTCTTGTATTTTATTCCTCTTGTCTTTTATTCCTCTTGTCTTTTATTCCTCTTGTCTTTTAGTACTCTTGTCTTTTATTTCTCTTGTCTTTTATTCCTCATATCTTTTATTCCCATTGTCCTTTGTTCCTCTTGTCTTTAATTCCTCTTGTCTTTCATTCCCCTTGTCTTTTATTCCTCTTGGCTTTTATTCCTCTTGTCTTTTATTCCCCTTGTCTTTTATTCCTCTTGTCTTTTATTCCTCTTGTCTTTTAGTACTCTTGTCTTTTATTTCTCTTGTCTTTGATTGCTCTTGTCTTTTATTACTCTTGTGTTTTATTCCTCATATCTTTTATTCCCATTGTCCTTTATTCCTCTTGTCTTTAATTCCTCTTGTCTTTCATTCCTCTTGTCTTTTATTCCTCTTGGCTTTTATTACTCTTGTCTTTTATTCATCTTGTATTTTATTCATCTTGTTTTTTATTCCTCTTGTCTTTTATTCCCATTGTCCTCTATTCCCGTTGTCTTTAATTCCTCTTGTCTTTCATTCCCCTTGTCTTTTATTCCTCTTGGCTTTTATTCCTCTTGTCTTTTATTCCTCTTGGGGTAAAAATTCAGTTGGTTGCGCCTCCCGTTAGCGCCTTAAATGGGCGCTAATGGGGCGTTAAGGCGCTAACGCCCGGGCGCGGCGCTGTTTGCGCCGCTCGAGAACTTAACTTGAGATTGTGCGGCGGCGCTAAAACTTACCGCTGCGACCACCTGCGCGCGCAGATTGTGACGTCAGTCCGTGGTGCAACGCCCTTGGGGCGCCCCGGAGCGGAAATTGAGTGGCGCCCCCTGCCTTACCGCCTGGCGCTTCCAACGACCGGAAGACTGGAACGTTATCAATCGGTCTGGGGCTGGGGGGGGCGCTATTTAAAGGGGGCCTCTTCCTGTCTTTTTCTGTGGTCGACATTTATGCACCACTCGTTCTGAGAGAGAGAGAGAGATTCGGAGAGAGAGAGAGAGAGACTTCTACATTGACTCAACGCTTTGTGAGGTAGTTTTGCCTAGTTCATCCTAACTTTGCTGCTACTTTCGTTGCTGTACCTCATTACTTTTCTGGCAAAGAGAAGATGGGGGCTGCAATGATTGGGGGCGTCGTCCTGCTCCAGCTCAATCGGAGCAGAGTGAGACGCAGACAGAGAGTGGCAATGATGGCCAGACGGAGGAGGCCCATCAGGCGCATGTACAGGAGAGCTTACCCTCCCAGGGTATATCGTGAACAGCTCTCCTACATCCACATGTCCGAGGAGCTGTGTTTGCGAAGGCTGCGATTCAGCAAGGAGGTGGTCACTGAGCTCTGCCACCTGCTGCAGCCAGATCTGCAGCCTCAGCTGAGGTCCAGGACGTCTCTGTCGGTGGCAGTGAAGGTCACAGTGGCCTTGAACTTCTACGCCACTGGCTCATTCCAAGCTGCTGTTGGGGACCTCGCCAATATCTCCCAGTTTGCGGTGCATCGCTGCATCCGGCAGGTCACCAATGCCCTCTTCACAAGGAGACGAGACTTCATCTCCTTCCCTATGACCCCAGACAAGCAGCATGACCATGCTATGGGCTTTGCGAGGGTAGCGGGCTTCCCCATGGTGCAGGGCGCCATTGACTGCACGCATGTGGCTTTGCGTGCTCCGCGAGAGAATGCAGAGGAGTTCCGGAACAGAAAAGGGTTCCATTCCTTGAATGTGCAGTTGGTCTGTGACCACAGACAGGTGATTCTCGCTGTCAATGCCCACTATCCGGGCAGCTGCCACGATGCTTTCATCCTGCGCCAGAGTACTGTGGCAGAAATTTTCGAGGCACCGCATCAGCCAGTCGGTTGGCTTCTGGGGGACAAGGGGTACGCATTGAGCACCTGGCTGATGACACCGCTCCGTGCGCCAAACACCCCTGCTGAGCTGCGGTACCAGGAAAGCCAACAAGCAACGAGGAACATTATTGAGCGCACAATCGGCGTGCTCAAACAACGATTCCGCTGTCTGGACCATTCCGGAGGAGCCCTGCAGTACTCGCCTGAGCAAGTTTCCAAATTCGTAGTGGTGTGCTGCATGTTGCACAACATGGCAATCCTCAGGACGCAGCCAATGCCACCAGGCCTTGCAGCACCACAAGAGGAGGAGGAGGAAGAGGAGGAACTGGCCGAGGACGATGATCAGCAGCAGCACCAAGGCAGGAGGGCGGCCCACAATGGTCAAACTGCAAGGGCCGTCCGTCAACGACTAATAGCAAGCCGCTTCTAGGGCCCCTGCCAGTGCTACAAACACGAATCAACCCAGCACGCAACCCCTAAGCCGGCCAAGGCACCAATAATTCCAACCACCAGCCATGTATATTTTGAATACAGAAACTTATTTATTGTACAAACTCTGTGTGTGTCAATTCCTCATGACAAACTCATAGAAATAAACACAAAAAAACAGTCAATAACATAACTGGTTCTCACAACCTGGAGATAATGTCCAAAACACTAAACAAAAGTTGGGCCATGAACCTCGGCCTTTAATAAAAAAATGACCAGCATTTTGGCACACCTCCTACTTTTTGCCCTTCGAGGGTGATCTCCTTCCCTTGCGCACTTCCCCCCTTCTAACCCTACTGCTCCTCCGTAATGGGACCTCAGTGGCTGCAGCAAGGCTGGTGGAAGGCTGCTGCTTGTCAGACCCTGACACTGCAGATGCCCCTGAAGGACGGCCTCGACCACTTCTGGGCCTGGAGGGCCCGGCTGCAGACTGCACCAACTCTGCATGGGCGGCAGCAGTCTGTCCTACAGGCGGTGGCAAGTGCAGTGGAGAAGTGACAGTGTTGGCAGCAGGAATGCTGTCATCGTGAGAGAGGACAGCAACTCCCTGCTCGCCCGACACACTGGCACTCCCACGGGGCAGCACTTCAGCATCCGGAGCAATTTGCCTGAGAACAGATTGCTGGCCTGCTGCGGCGCGGTGACAGCCCCGGGGACATGTGCACGAACCATCGAGGATGGCAGCAGTCAGTGCTCGCGTGGCCTCAATCTGAGTCTGCATGAGAGCAGGCTCAGATGGGTTCCTGGCAGCCAGTGACTGAATTGCAGCAGTAAGCTTTAGTGTGGCATCCGCCTGTGCTACAGCGAAGTGCTCCACACTCCTTGCCAGTGCCTCAATGCATTCGGGCACCCTTCCCACTGCACCCATGAGCTCAGTGTGCATGACCACCGCCTGGCTGTTCATTTCTGCAATCAGCCGCTCCTCCTCTGCGTCCATTGCATTAGGAGTGTCTGGCATACTCTCCCTCTGGGGAGAAGGCTCCCGTTCTTCCCTCCCCCCCCCCATGGCGTTGCTGCAGCCCGCTGGGTCCTGGAACTTCACCATCATCAGCCCCTTCCCCCCTGCTCCCCTCCGGGGAAGGCGTGTTCCCAGTGTGGCCATGGGCTTCCTCGGGAGAGGGTGGCACTGATGCTCCGGCTTCCTCTTCCTCCTCAGCTGCAGCATCACTCCCAGTGGCAGCTTCAGGGACCATCTCCTCAGCTGGTGAATCACCATCTGAAAGCAGGGAGGTACAAGAGTGACTTTAGCGTGAGGACAGGGTGGCAGTAAGGGAGGAATAAGTGCAGCGAGTTAGCAAGTTGGATTGAAAGTGTCAAAGGCTGGTATTGTGAGGGACAAGTGGAAGGACAGAGGACAAAAAGGTGATGACCTTACCATTGCTGTCCACAACGGGGTCGGCGTCTCCAGTGGCGACGGGACCGATCACCCGGCTTGCCACAATCCTGTGGACGCGCTCCTCCAGATCGCTGAGGGGTTGCAGCTGAAGCCGCCCTCCACCCGTCCGTTGCTGCTGTCTCCGATTATGAGCCAGCTTAGCCTGCAAGAAAAAGGACAGCATCTGAGTCAATATACAGCCATGGTCTTGCCTGATGTGCCTCCCATAGGTGAATAGCCCTTACAATATACAGCCATGGTCTTGCCTGATGTGCCTCCCATAGGTGAATAGCCCTTACTGTATGCAAAGTGTGGAATGTGTGTGTGTGTTTGATGAAAGGGCCATAGGTGTTGGATGAGTGTTGTGCATTGGGGTTTTAAGACCCTCTGGCCATAGAGTGAGGTTGAGATGGAGGGATGGAGAGGTATTGAGAAAAAGCCACTCACCCTGACGACCCGAGTGAGGTCGTTGAACTTTTTGCGGCACTGGACATGGGTCCTGGGCACCATGCTCCTGGAGGAGACGCTCTGAGCCACCTCCCTCCACACTCTTCTGAACTCGCGTGGCAAAGGCCTCCTGCCACTCTCTGGGAACAGCATGCATCGTCTGCGCTCCACTGCGTCAACCAGAGCATCCAAGGCCCGCTCGGTGAAGCGATGAGCGCGTTCTCTCACCCTCTCCATGCTTGGCAGCAAAATGGATTACAGGTCTCTCCAGGCTGAGATTCAAGGCTGCAATGAGCAGGGTGTGGCTGGGGAGCAAGTGGCCCCCCCCGCTTTAAGAAGTGTCCGGCGCCAGTGTGTCTGTGTTCCCTCGCAAACTGGCAGCAGCTGCGCTGCGCTCGTGCGCTGAGTTAGCGCCTCACTCCTAGGCCTTTGCGCCTTAAGAGAGGTGTGCAGCGCCTAATTTAGCGCTCCACTCACCTCCCGGGGCGGTAAAAGTGAAGTTTCCTGTCAGTGCCGATAATTAGCGCCAGGCGCTAATATTTGCGCGCGGACGATATTTGCGCCCCAAATGGGGCGCGACCTAATTTCTACCCCCTTGTCTTTTATTCATCTTGTCTTTCATTCCTCTTGTCTTTTATTCCTCTTGTCATTTATTCCTCTTTTCTTTTATTCCTCTTGTCTTTCATTCCCCTTGTCTTTTATTCCTCTTGTATTTTATTCCTCTTGTCTTTTATGACCCTTGTCTTTTATTCCGCTTGTCTTTTATTCCTCTTGACTTTTATTCCTCTTGTCTTTTATTCCTCTTGTCTTTTATTCCTCTTGTCTTTTATTCCGCTTGTATTTTATTCCTATATTATTTTTTTCCCCGTGTCTTTTATTCCTCTTGTCTTTTATTCCTCTTGTCTTTTATTCCTTTTTTCTTTCAATCCTCTTGTCTTTTATTCCTCTTGTCTTTTATTCCACTTGTCTTTAATTCCATCATCTCTTTTATTCCTCTTGTCTTTTATTCCTCTTGTCTTTTATACCTCTTGACTTTTATTGCTCATGTCTTTTATTCCTCTTGTCTTTTATTCCATTTGTCTTTTATTCCGCTTGTCTTTTATTCCTCTTGTCTTTTATTCCTCTTGTCTTTTATTCCTCTTGTCTTTTATTCCTCCTGTCATTGATTCGCCTTTTCTTTTATTCCTTTTTTCTTTCATTCCTCTTGTCTTTTATTCCTCTTGTCTTTTATTCCACTAGTCTTTTATTCTTCTTGTCTTTTATTCCTCTTGACTTTTATTGCTCTTGTCTTTTATTCCTCTTGTCTTTTATTCCTCTTGTCTTTTATTCCTCTAGTATTTTATTCCTCTTGTCTTTTATTCCTCTTTTCTTTTATTCCTTTTGTCTTTTTATCCGCTTGTCTTTTATTACTCTTTTATTTTATTCCCTTTGTCTTTTATTCCTCGTGTCTTTTATTCATCTTGCCTTTTATTCACTTTGTCTTTTATTCCTCTTGTCTTTTATTCCTCTTGTCTTTTATTCCTCTTGACTTTTATTGCTCCTGTCTTTTATTCCTCTTGTCTTTTATTCCTCTTGTCTTTTATTCCTCTTGTCTTTTATTCCTCTCGTCTTTTATTCCTCTTGTCTTTTATTCGTCTTGTCTTTTATTCCTCTTTTCTTTTATTCCTTTTGTCTTTTTGTCCGCTTGTCTTTTATTCCTCTTTTATTTTATTCCCCTTGTATTTTATTCCTCTTGTCTTTTATTCCTCTTGTCTTTTATTCGTCTTGTCTTTTATTCCTCTTTTTTTATTCCTCTTCTCTTTTATTCCTCTTGTCTTTTATTCCTCTTGTCTTTTATCATGCTTGTCTTTTCTTCCTCTAGTCTTTTATTCCCATTGTCCTTTATTCCCCTTGTCTTTTATTCCTCATGTCTTTTATTCCTCTTGTCATTTATTCCTCTTTACTTTTATTCCTCTTGTCTTTTATTCCTCTTGTCTTTTATTCCTCCTTTCTTTTATTCCTCTTGTCTTTTATTGCTCTTGTCTTTTATTCCCCTTGTCTTCTATTAACCTTGTCTTTTATTCCTCTTGTCTTTTGTTACTCTTGTCTTTTATTACTCTTCTCTGTTATTACTCTTGTCTTTGATAGCTCTTTTCTTTTATTGCTCTTTACTTTGATTGCTCTTTTCTTTGATTGCTCTTGTCTTTGATTGCTCTTGTCTTTTTTTCCTCTTGTCTTTTATTCCTTTGTCTTTTATTCCTCATGTCTTTGATTCCTCTTGTCTTTTATTCCTCTTGTCTTTTATTCCACTTGTCTTTTATTCCTCTTGTCTTTTCGTACTCTTGTCTTTTATTACTCTTGTCTTTGATTTCTCTTGTCTTTTATTACTCTTGTCTTTGATTGCTCTTTCCTTTTATTCCTCTTGTATTTTATTCATCTCGTCTTTTATTCCTCTTGTGTTTTATTCCCATTGTCTTTGATTCCTCTTGTCTTTTATTCCTCTTGTCTTTTATTCCTCTTGTATTTTAGTACTCTTGTCTTTTAGTACTCTTATCTTTTATTTCTCTTGTCTTTGATTGCACTTGTCTTTTATTCCTCTTGTCTTTTGTTACTCTTGTCTTTTATTACTCTTCTCTGTTATTACTCTTGTCTTTGATAGCTCTTTTCTTTTATTGCTCTTTACTTTGATTGCTCTTGTCTTTGATTGCTCTTGTCTTTGATTGCTCTTGTCTTTTTTTCCTCTTGTCTTTTATTCCTTTGTCTTTTATTCCTCATGTCTTTGATTCCTCTTGTCTTTTATTCCTCTTGTCTTTTATTCCACTTGTCTTTTATTCCTCTTGTCTTTTCGTACTCTTGTCTTTTATTACTCTTGTCTTTGATTTCTCTTGTCTTTTATTACTCTTGTCTTTGATTGCTCTTTCCTTTTATTCCTCTTGTATTTTATTCATCTCGTCTTTTATTCCTCTTGTGTTTTATTCCCATTGTCTTTGATTCCTCTTGTCTTTTATTCCTCTTGTCTTTTATTCCTCTTGTCTTTTAGTACTCTTGTCTTTTAGTACTCTTATCTTTTATTTCTCTTGTCTTTGATTGCTCTTGTCTTTTATTACACTTGTCTTTTATTCCTCTTATCTTTTATTCCTCTTGTATTTTATTCATCTTGTTTTTTATTCCTCTTGTCTTTTATTCCCATTGTCCTTTATTCCTCTTGTCTATTATTCCTCTTGTCTTTTTTCCTTTTGTCTTTTATTCCTGTTGCCTTTAATTCCTCTTGTCTTTCATTCCCCTTGTCTTTTATTCCTCTTGTCTTTTATTCCTCTTGTCTTTTATTCCTCTTGTCTTTTATTCCTCTTGACTTTTATTGCACTTGTCTTTTATTCCTCTTTTCTTTTATTCCTCTTGTCTTTTATTCCTCTCGTCTTTTATTCCTCTTGTCTTTTATTCCTCTTGTCTTTTATTCCTCTTGTCTTTTATTACTCTTGTCTTTTATTACTCTTCTCTTTTATTCCTCTTGTCTTTTATTCCTCTTGTCTTTTATTCCTCTTGTCTTTTATTCCTCTTGTCTTTTATTCCTCTTGTCTTTTATTATGCTTGTCTTTTCTTCCTCTAGTCTTTTATTCCCCTTGTACTTTATTGCCCTTGTCATTTATTCCTCATGTCTTTTATTCCTCTTGTCATTTATTCCTCTTGACTTTTATTCCTCTTGTCTTTTATTCCTCTTGTTTTTTATTCCTCTTTTCTTTTATTCCTCTTTTCTTTTATTCCTCTTGTCTTTTATTCCCCTTGTCTTTTATTAACCTTGTCTTTTATTCCTCTTTTCTTTTATTACTCTTGTCTTTTATTACTCTTCTCTTTTATTACTCTAGTCTTTGATAGCTCTTTTCTTTTATTGCTCTTTACTTTGATTGCTCTTGTCTTTGATTGCTCTTGTCTTTGATTGTTCTTGTCTTTTTTTCTTCTTGTCTTTTATTCCTTTGTCTTTTATTCCTCATGTCTTTTTTTCCTCTTGTCTTTTATTCCTCTTGTCTTTTATTACCCTTGTCTTTTATTCATCTTGTCTTTCATTCCTCTTGCCTTTTACTCCTCTTGTCTTTTATTCCTCTTGTATTTTATTCCTCTTG
The DNA here is from genome assembly GCA_030390025.1 of Squalus acanthias. Taxonomy (NCBI): domain Eukaryota; kingdom Metazoa; phylum Chordata; class Chondrichthyes; order Squaliformes; family Squalidae; genus Squalus; species Squalus acanthias. The sequence continues at coordinate 173,770 of JASTWF010000663.1, read as the reverse complement.
TCTTTTATTCCTCTTGTCTTTTAGTACACTTGTCTTTTATTTCTCTTGTCTTTGATTGCTCTTGTCTTTTATTCCTTTGTCTTTTATTCATAGATACATAGATACATAGAAAATAGGAGCAGGAGTAGGCCATCCGGCCCTTCGAGCCTGCTCCGCCATTTAATGAGATCATGGCTGATCCTCCAATTCAGTATCCCGTCCCCGCCTTCTCTCCGTAACCCTTAACCCCTTTTGCCTGTAGAAATATATCTAATTCCCTCTTAAATATATTTAATTAGCTGGCGTACACTGCCCTCTGTGGCAATGAGTTCCACAGGTTCACCACCCTCTGAGTGAAGAAATTCCCCCTCATTTCTGTCCTAAATGGTTTAGCCCTTATCCTTAAATGATGTCCTCTAGTTCTGTTCTCACCCGCCAAGGGAAACATTCCTTCTGCATCTAGTCTGTCTAGACCTGTCAGAATTTTATACACTTCTATGAGGTCCCCTCTCAATCTTCTAAACTCCAGTGTGTACATCCCTAAACTACATAGTCTCTCCTCATAGGTCAATCCCGCCATTCCTGGTATCAGCCTGGTGAATCGCCGCTGCACCCCCTCCATGGCAAGAACATCTTTCCTCAGATGAGGCGACCAAAACTGTACACAGTACTCGAGGTGTGGTCTCACCAGTGCCCTGTACAGCTGCAGCAAGGTATCCCTGTTCCTGTATTCCAAACCCTTTGCTATGAAGGCCAGCATACCATTTGCCTTCTTGACCGCCTGTTGCACCTGCATGCTCGCCTTCAGTGACTGGTGTACAAGAACACCCAGGTCTCTCTGTACTTCCCCCTCTCCCAATTTATTGCCATTTAAATAATAATTTGCCCTCCCGTTCCTGCACCCAAGGTGGATAACTTCGCACTTGTCCACATTATAGTGCATCTGCCATTTATCCGCCCAATCACCCAGTCTGTCCAAATCGCTCTGGAGCTTCCTGGTCTCCTCCTCTGAGCCCACCCCCCCTCCTAGTTTAGTGTCGTCTGCAAATTTGGAAATGCTGCATCCGACTCCCTGATCCAGGTCATTAATGTAAATTGTGAACAGCTGGGGACCCAGGACAGATCCCTGCGGTACCCCACTTGTTACTGCCTGCCATTCAGAAAATGAGCCGTTTATTCCAACTCTCTGTTTTCTATCTGACAGCCAGTTCTCTATCCACGTCAATACTTTCCCCTTTATCCCATGAGCTTCAATTTTCCATGCTAATCTTTTATGTGGGACCTTATCGAAGGCCTTTTGGAAGTCCAGGTACACCACATCTACTGGCTCTCCCCCATCTATTTTACCAGTTACTCCCTCAAAAAATTCCAATAGATTAGTCAAGCACGATTTACCCTTTGTAAATCCATGTTGACTCTGTCCTATCCTGTCCCCATTTGCTAAGTGCTCCGCTATTTCATCCTTAATGATGGACTCCAGCATTTTGCCCACAACTGATGTAAGGCTTACAGGTCTGTAATTACCTGCTTTTTCCCTACCCCCCTTTTTGAATAGTGGGGTAACGTTAGCTACCCTCCAATCCATGGGCACTGTTCCCGAGTCTAATGAATTCTGAAAAATCATACTTAGTGCATCCGCTATCTCTAGGGCCACCTCCTTCAGTACCCTAGGATGCATGTTACCAGGCCCTGGGGATTTGTCCGCCTTCAATCCCTTTAGCTTCCTTAACACCATATCCTTAGAGATATTGATTTGCGTCAGTTCCTCCTTTGCCAATGTCCCTATTTTTCCCGATATCCCAGGGAGGTTTTTTGTGTCTTCCTTCATAAAGACTGACCCAAAGTATGCATTTAGTTGGTCTGCCATTTCCTTATTTCCCGTTATATATTCCCCCGTATCTGACTGCAATGGGCCAACTTTGGTTTTCACCAGTCTTTTCCTCTTGATATACTTATAAAAGCTTTTGGAGTTAGTTTTTATATTTTCGCCAGCTTGCTTTCGTAAGCTATTTTGCCCCTCTTGATTTAGCCCTTTGTCCTCCTTTGCTCTATCTTAAACTGTTCCCAATCTTCCGCTCTGGCGCTTTTTTTGGCTATTTTATACGCCCTATCTTTGGATTTTATGCTGTCTCTAATTTCCCCTGTTATCCACGGTTGAGTCACCTTTTTAGATTTCCTTTTATGCCAGATTGGTATAAACAATTTTTGCAATTTTGTCATTCTATCTTTAAATGCTTGCCATTGTTTATCTACCTCCAGTCCTCCCAGGAACGTTGTCCAATCAGACCTACTCAGTTCCCGTCTAATGGCATCATAATTCCCCTTGTTTAAATTCAGGACCTTAGTCTCTGAGTCAATTTCTTCGCTCTCCATTTCGAGTGAGAAATCGATCATGTTATGATCGCTCTGACCCAAGGGTCCCCGTACAACAAGATTACTAATTAGTCCCTTCTCATTGCACAGTACCCAGTCCAATATAGCCTGTTCCCGAGTTGGTTCCTCGACATATTGATCCAGATAACCATCCCTTAAACACTCAAGGAATTCCTCCTCCTCATTATTTTTACTGATTAGGCTAGTCCAATCTATATGTAAGTTAAAGTCACCTTTGATGACAGCTGTGCTCTTATTGCACGCTTCTCTAATTTCCCTCGTGATGCCCTCCCCAACCTCTATTTTACTATTTGGAGGCCTATATACCACTCCTATTAATGTTTTTCGCCCCTCGCTATTTCTTAGCTCCACCCATATAGATTCTGTATTAACTGAGTTAATATCCTTCCTTTCAATTGCATTTATCCCCTCTTTTACCAGCAATGCTACCCCTCCTCCCTTTCTTTTTTGTCGATCCTTCCTAAATACTGAATACCCCTGTATGTTAAGCTCCCAGCCCTGCTCACCCTGCAACCATGTTTCCGTAATCCCAATTAGATCATAATTATTAACCTCTATTTCCACAGCTAATTCATCTACCTTGTTCCTGATGCTTCTCGCATTAAGGTATAAAACCCTCAGGCTTTTTTTATGCTCACATTTTTTATGAATTAGTTTGGCCCTTTGTTTTTTGTTCCTCGCCCTTTTACCATTTATTTCTGTCTGCCTTTCACTTTCCTCTATTTCACTACATAGGTTTCTAGCCCCCTGCCATACTAGTTTAAATGCTCCCGAACTGCTTTATCAAAAATTACCCCAAGAACATCAGTTCCATCTTTGCACAGGTGTAGACCGTCCCTTTTGTATAGGTCACACCTACCAAAAAACTGGTTCCAATGCCTCAAAAATTTAAAACCCTCCCTCTTACACCACTGCTCAAGCCACGTATTTAGCCTAACTATCCTGTTCTCTGTACTCTTACTAGCACGTGGCACTGGTAGTAATCCAGAGATTACTACCTTCGAGGTCCTACTTTTTAGCTTGGCTCCTAACTCCCTAAATTCTACTTGTAGGACCTCGTCCCTTTTTTTAGCTACGTCGTTGGTACCAACATGTATCACGACAACTGGCTGTTCCCCCTCCCCCTCCAGAATGTTCTGCACCCGCGCCGAGACATCCTTGACCCTTGCACCAGGGAGGCAACATACCATCCTGGAGTCTCGGTCGCGACCACAGAAACCCCTATCTATTCCCCTTACAATCGAATCCCCTATTACTATAGCCCTGCCACTCTTTTTCCCTCCCTTCTTTGCAACAGAGCCAGTCATGGTGCCATGAGCCTGGCTGCTGGTGCCTTCCCCCGATGAGCCATCCACCCCGACAACAGCACCTAAGGCGGTGAACCTGTTGCTAAGGGAGACAACCCCAGGGGATTTCTGCACTACCTTCCTGCCCTTGCTCTGCCTTTTGGTCACCCATGTACTATCTACTCTGGCCTTAACCTGCGGTGTGACCAACTCACTAAATGTGCTTTCCACAACCCTCTCAGAATCGTGGATGCTCCAAAGTGAGTCCATCCGCAGCTCAAGGGCCGTCATGCGGTCCCACATGAGCTGCAGCTGGACACACTTCCCGCACACATGGTTGTCAGGGACACAGGAAGCGTCCCTGATTTCCCACATGTTACAGGAGGAGCATGACACAGGTCCGAGCTCTACTGCCATGACTTAACCCTTATATTACTTTTTAATTTTCTAGTTTTAGTTTATTTATTGACTTTTGTTTTCCCGAAGCTTACTTAGACCAATGTATACTGTACTCCTCTTATTCCTTTTTAAACTAACCAAATCCCACTAGTTTTAGTTTCACTTTCTAGGAAGGTTTGAGGAAAGTACTTACCAGTTAGTCTTACCTCCCTGGTCTTTCGCTGACTTCCCGGTCTTGTGTCCCCTTGGTCCTACGCCGACTTCCCGCTCCTCCTGGTTCCTGCCCTGCTGAAAAGAAACTGAGACCAAAAAATTTGTGACCACCACCCTCCTTAAATGCTGTTCACCTGGTCCGCTTCCGGTCTCGTCTCTCCCGACACTGGCCTCTGCAAAAAAAGCCCGCGAAAGTGAGTTTAAATACTCACTGTGCTGCTGCTCTCTCCGCTCCCGACACTGGCCTCTGCAAAAAAAGCCGGCGAAAGTGAGTTTAAATACTCACTGTGCTGCTGCTCTCTCCGCTCCCGACACTGGCCTCTGCAAAAAAAGCCCGCGAAAGTGAGTTTAAATACTTTAAAATTATTATAACAATTTACAGATCTTTATAACTCTTTATAAATCATTATGGCCAATAATAAAATATTATGACGCTTTATAAATCATTACCATGAAGGGAGTGAAGCGAAGATTAACCAGATTGATACCTGGGATGTCAGGAATGACGTATGAAGATAGATTGGGTCGATTAGGCTTATATTCGCTGGAGTTTGGAAGAATGATAGGGGATCTCATTCAAACTTATAACATTCTAACAGGACTGGACAGACTAGATGCAGGAAGGATTTTCCCGATGGCGGGGGAGTACAGAACCAGAGGTCACAGTTTAAGGATAAGGTTTAAGCCATTTAGGACTGAGATGAGGAGGAATTTCTTCACCCAGAGAGTGGTGAACCTGTGGAATTTTTTACCACACAAGGCAGTTGAGGCCAATTCATTAAATATATTCAAGAATGAGTTAGATATATTTCTTAACGCTAAAGGGATCAAGGGATATGGGGAGAAGGCAGGGACAGGGTACTGAGTTTGGACGGTCAGCCATGATCTTATTATATGGCGGAGCAGGCTAGAGGGACCGAATGGTCTACTCCTGCTCCTATTTTTATAATTCATTCTTGGGATGTGGGCGTCGCTAACAGGGCCAGCATTTATTGCCCATCACTAATTGCCCTTGAGAAGGTGGTGGTGAGGCGCCGAGTCAAGCGAGTGCCTTGATGAGCGATTTCAGGGGGCAGTTAAGAGTCAACCACATTGTTCTGGTTCTGGAGTCACCTTTCAGCCAGACCAGTTAAGGACGGCAGATTTACTACCCTAAAGGCCATTAGCGAACCAGATGTTTTTTTACGACAATCAGGTACTTTCATGGTCACGATTACTGACACAAGCTTTTTATTCAAGATTTGTTTAATTAATTGAATTTAAATTCCCCAGCTGGTGCGCTTTGAACTAGTGGATCATTGGTCAGGATATCTGGTTTACTAAACCAGCAACATAACCACTATAATACCGTACCCTTGAAATATATCGCTTTTCATCATCATCACTGGATCAAAAGCCTGAAATTCTTTCAGTAACAGTGTTGTGGGAGCACCTTCACCACATGGACTGCAGCGGTTCAAGATGAAGGCCCACCATTTTTTCATGGGTAACTCGGGATGGGCAAGTAATACCAGCCTTGACAGCGTCACCCATATCCTGAGAACAAATAGATAGAAATAATAAAATAGGATTAAAATCAATAATTTTATAATTCATGGATTGAAACCAGGCGAGGCCTGAGATCAGAGCGGGGCATCAAGTACGCTAAACAATTTGTCAGCACAACTTGGATCACCAATGCTATGGGCAACACGGTGGCATAGTGGTTAGCACTGGTGCCTCACAGCGCCAGAGACCCGGGTTCGAATCTCACCTCGGGTGACTGTCTGTGTGGAGTTTGCACATTCTCCCCGTGTCTGCGTGGGTTTCCTCCGGGTGCTCCGGTTTCCTCCCACTGTCCAAAAATGTGCGGGTTAGGTTGATTTGGCTATGATAAATTGACCCTTAGTGTTAGGGGGGGATTAAATATGTGGGGTTATGGGGATAGGATGGGATATGTTAGGGGGAATTAAATACGTGGGGTTACGGGGCTCGGGTGGGATATGTGTACTGTGGGGATTAAAGCAGGGACAGGGTACTGGATTTTGAATGATCAGCCATGATCATATTGAATGGTGGTGCAGGCTCGACGGGCCGAATGGCCTACTCCTGCTCCTAGATTCTATGTTTCTATGTTTTCTAATCGATACGACTCACACTGTCCGAATTTCCCTATTCTTACAAAAGGTGCTTGAGAATGTATCACATATTACCAAAATTGAAACCCATGGGATAAAAGTGGCAGTGGCAACATAGAGTGGCCTGGGGTATACCATTATTACAGTGTGCGCTGTGGGTAGTAACAGTCCAGAGCGTGGCATGTATCAGAGTGTGACTTTGAGGGGTGTGGTATATATTAGCTTGTTCCAGTGCGAGGTGTGGGCTATATCAGAGTTTGACAGTGAGGGGTGTGGGGTATATTAGTGGGTTACAGTGAGGGGTGTGGGGTATGTCAGATGTGACAGTGAGGGGTGTTGGGTATGTCAGAGTGTTGGAGTGAGGGTTTAGGGTATATCGGAGTTTTACAGTGAGGGATGTGGGGTACATCAGAGAGTTACAGTGAAGGGTGTGGGGTATATCAGAGTGTTAGGGCGAAGGGTGTGGGGTATATCAGAGAGTTACAGTGAGAGGTGTCGGGTATATCAGTGCCTTATAATGAGTGGTGTGTGGTATATCACAGTGTTAAAACGAGAGGTGTGGGTTATATCAGAGTGTTACATTGAGGGGTGTGGGGTATATCAGAGTGTTAAAGTGAGGTGAGTGGGTGTATCGTCCTGTTACAGTGAAATGTTTGGGATATGTAAGAGAGGATTAAAGTGAGGGATGTATCAGAGTCTTATAGTGAATGGTGTGGGGTATATAATAGTGTTAAAGTGAGGTATATCGGTCTGTTACAGTGAGAGGCTTGGTACATGTTAGAGAGTATTAAAGTGAGGGATACATCAGAGTGTTAAAGTGAATGGTGTGGGATATACCACATTGTTACACCGAGAGATGTGGGGTATATCAGAGTGTTACCGTGTGGGGTGTTAGGTATATCAAAGTGTTACCATGAGGGGTGTGGGGTATATCGGTGTGTTGCAGTGACGGGTGTTTGGGATCTATCAGAGTATTGTAGTCAGCGGAGTGCATTTATATCAGAGTGTTACATTGAGGGCTGTGGGTTATCTCAGAGTGTTACATTGAGGGGCGTTGGTTATATCAGAATGTTACAGTGAGGGTTTGGTGTATAAGAGAGTGTTACACTTTGGATTGTATATTACAGAATCCCCACAGTGCAGATAGAGGCCATTTCCGCCCATCGAGCCTGCACCGACACATATCCCACCCTATCCCCTAACCCGACCTATTTAATCCCCCCTAACACTAGGGGTCAATTTATCATAGCCGAATCAACCTAACCCGCACATCTTTGGACTGTGGGTGGAAACCGGAGCACCCGGAGGAAACCCACGCAGACACGGGGAGAATGTGCAAACTCGACACAGACAGTCACCCGTGGCCGGTTTCGCACCCGGGTCCCTGGCGCTGTGAGCCAACAGTGCTAACCACTATGCCACCACTATTCATTGAGAGGTGTCGGTATATCAGGGTGTTACAGCGAGGGGTAAGGGGTATTTCAGTGTTACATTCAGGGATGTTTGGTATTTCAGAGTATTACAGTGAGATGTGTGGTTGATATCAGAGTGTTACAGTAAGGGGTGTAGGGTATATATGATTGTTATATTGACGGATGTGGGATATATCAGAGTGTTTCAGTGATGGGTGTTGGGTATATCAGAGTGTTATAGTGACGGATGTGGGGTATATCAGAGTGTTACAGTGAGGGGTGTGGGGTGTATCAGAGTGTTACAGTGAGGGGTGTGGGGTGTATCAGTTTTACAGTGAGGGGTGTGGGGTCTATCAGAGTGTTACATTAAGGGGTGTAGGTTATATAAGATTGTTATAGTGACGGATGTGGGGTATATCAGAGAGTTACAGTGAAGGGTGTGGGGTATATCAGAGTGTTACAGTGAGGGGTGTGGGGTGTATCAGAGGGTTACAGTTAGGGGTGTGGGGTATAACAGTGTTACAGTGAGGGATGTGGGGTCTATGTGAGGATTACAGTGAGGGGTGTGGGGTATATCAGAGTGTTACAGTGAGGGGTGTGGGGTATATCAGAGTGTTACAGTGAGGGGTGTGGGGTACAACAGTGTTACAGTGAGGGGTGTGGGGTCTATGTGAGGATTACAGTGAGGGGTGTGGGGTATATCAGAGTGTTACAGTGAGGGGTGTGGGGTATAACAGTGTTACAGTGAGGGATGTGGGGTCTATGTGAGGATTACAGTGAGGGGTGTGGGGTATATCAGAGTGTTACAGTGAGGGGTGTGGGGTATATCAGAGTGTTACAGTGAGGGGTGTGGGGTACAACAGTGTTACAGTGAGGGGTGTGGGGTCTATGTGAGGATTACAGTGAGGGGTGTGGGGTATATCAGAGTGTTACAGTGAGGGGTGTGGGGTATATCAGAGTGTTACAGTGAGGGGTGTGGGGTACAACAGTGTTACAGTGAGGGGTGTGGGGTCTATGTGAGGATTACAGTGAGGGGTGTGGGGTATATCAGTGTTACAGTGAGGGGTATGGGGTATATTTGTGTATTACAGTGAGGGTTGTGTGGGCTACAGCAGAGTGCTACAATTAGTGGTTTGTGTTTATATCAGTGTTACAGTGACGGGTCTGGGGTATATCTGAGTGATACAATGAATGGTGTGAGGTTTATCATAGTGCTACAGTGAAGGGTGTTGAGTATATCAGTGGGTTACAGTGTGGGCTGTTGGGTATATTAGATTGTTACGTTGAGGGTGACAGAGAGAGAGAGAGAGAGAGACAGAAGGGGATGGAGAGAGAGAGAGAGAGAGACTGAAGGGGACGGAGAGAGAGAGAGACATGTGGTGGGAGACAGAGAGAAAGAGACCAACAGGGGGACGCAGAAACAGAGACAAACGGTGGGAAATAGAGATAGAGAGAGAGACAGGAGAATAGAGAGAGACACATAAGGTGGTAGACAGAGGGCGAGAGAGAGAGGGAGAGATCAACAGGGGGACAGAGAGAGAGACCAACAGGGGGACAGAGAGAGAGACCAACAGGGGGACAGAGAGAGAGACATACAGAAAGAGAGCGACAGACAATGAGGGGATCAGCCCGACGGGGAGGGAGACAGATGTGGGCGACAGACGGTGGAGGCATTCGGGGAGGCAGAAAAGATCAGATGGTTTTCAGACAGAGAGAGATAGACAGACACGGGGAGACAGACGGGGGAGAAAGTTACGGGAGACAGACGGTGAGGGCCAGAAGGAGAGGCAGACCAGCGGAGGAGACAGATGGGGTGAGAGAAAGAGAGTCAGACGATGGGAGACAGACGGGGAAGTCAGGCACGGGAGACAGTGTAAGAGAGACATGCGTGAGAGTAGGAGCAGGAGACAGACCGGAGGAAGAATGGCAGGGGGTGAGAGGCTGATGGAAACAGACGGGGGGAGGACAGAGAGTGTCATAAGGATGGAGATAGAGATAGAACGATAGAACCAGCGGGAGACAGACCGATGGGGAGAGAGATGGATGGGGACAGACAGGGCGAGACATATGATGCGTTACAAAGAGAGAGGCAGATGCGGAGACATTTTGAGATTTCCTATTTTACCCACGATGCCAATCCCATTCTATTTTAATATTTATGATGTTATTGTCGACAGCACATCCCACAGCTGGCATCTGTGCATCATCCACAGAAGTGTAAACTGACGTGAAATAGTCATTTAACAGGTCTGCCATAGCCTGGGAATCTGTTTCAATCTGTTCTGAACTGTCCTTCACTGGCCCAAAACCATGATTAACGGTCTTCTGACTCCTGACGTCGCTGGAAAAGCGTTTGCTATTAATACAACAATTGTTCAGCATCTTCTTTGCCAAAGATCTCTTAGCTTCTCCAATTGCTCCTTTTTTCTCCCTCAAGTGTCTTTGGGAGAACACTTGGGTAAGAGTGATCATCGTATCATAAGATTTAGATTAGCAATGGAGAGGAGCAAGGAACAATTTGGAGTGGAACTTCTAAACTGGAACAGGGCTAACTTCAATGGGATCCAAAAAGGATCTAGCCAGGGTAAAATGGAAACAAAGACTGACATGAAAAACTGTAACGGAACAATGGGTGAGCTTTAAGGAGGAGATGTTCCAAGTACAGCCGAGGTACATTCCAACAAGAGGGAAGGGTAAGGGAACCAAACAAATGAATCATTGGACGACGAGGGGGGTAGAGAAGATGATGAAACAAAAAAAAATGGGTGTATGATGCATGTCAGGTGAATTTTTCAAGGGAGAACCAGACCAAATACAATAAGTTGAGAGGGGAAGTGAAGATGAAAATACGATTGGCAAAGAGAGGTTAAGAGCACAATCGCGGTTAACATAAAAGGGAACCCAGGAATCTTCTACCGGCATGTAAAATGTAAGCGGGTAGTAAGAGGTGGGGTGGGGCCTATTGGGGAGAAATAAGTTGATATAAGCTTAGAGGCGCAGGGCAAGGATAGACTATTCAATGAGTACTTTGTAACGGTGTTTACTAAAGAGGTGGATACTGACAAAATATCGGTAGAATTGGAAAAGGTAGAAGCGATGGAAGGGATGAAAATATATAGACAGGATGTACTAGAAAGGCTGCGTATGCTTAGACTGGACAAGTCGCCTCCTCCAGTTGATTTGCCTCCCAGGTTGCTAAGGGAATTGCGGGAGGAGATAGCGGAAGGCTTGCCATAATTTTCGAATCTTCACTAGATGCGGGGGAGGAGCCTGAGGTGTGGGAAGTGACAAATGTGACACCATTGTTCAAGAAAGGGTGTAAGGACAATACTTGTAACTGCAGACCGGTCAGTGGTGGGTAAAGTTTTAGAAACAATAATCGAGTTCAAAATTAACGGGCACTTGGAGAGGTTTAAGCTAATTAAGGAGAGCCAACACAGATTTGTAAAAGGCAGATCGTGTTTGACTCATCTAATTGAATTTTTTGATGAAGTAACAGGGAGGATTGATGAAGGGAATGCAATGGATATTATGTACATGGATTTTAGGAAGGCGTTTGACAGAGTACCACATAGAAGAATGGTTAACAAAATTGAGGCTCATGGAATAGGTGGGGCAGTGGCAGCTTGGATAAGGAATTGGCTTAAGGACAGAAAACAGCGAGTTTTTCAGGACTGGAGGTTGGTAGACAGTGGTGTTCCCCAAGGGTCAGTGCTGTGTCCACTGCTTTTTTGATATATGTAAATGATCTAGATATTGGAATACAGAGTAGAATTTCTAAATTTGCCAATAACACGAAAATTGGGGTGTGGGTGCAGCAAAGAGTGAGGATGATACCAATCGACTGCAACAGGACATAGAAGGGCTTGCAGAATGGGCAGACAAGTGGCAGATGGAATTGAATACAGAGAAGTGTGAGGTAATGCATTTTGGCAGAAGGGACAGGGAGAGGCAATGTGCACTTAATGGCACAGTTTTAAATAGTGTGCAGCGAGAGAGGGACCTGGGAGTTAATGTGGTCCCTGAAGGTGGCAAGATATATTGAAAGCGTGGTTAGCAAAGCGTATGGGATCTTGGGCTTCATAAATAGAGGTATTGAGTACAAAAGTAGAGAAGTTATGCTGAACCTTTATAAAGCGCTGGTTAGGCCACAACTGGAGTATTGGACCATAGAAACAGAAACATCGAAAAATCGGAGCAGGAATATGCCATTCGGCCCTTAGAAATTGCTCCACCATTCAATATGATCATGGCTGATTCTCTCTCTCAATCCATATTCCCACTCTCTCCCCATACCCCTTGATGCCTTCTCTGTCATATGTTCTTGTAACCACAATTTAGGAAGGATGTGAAGGCACTTGAAAGGGTGCAGAGGAGATTTAGCAGAATGTTTCAGGGCATGGGGGATCTTAGTTACAGGGACAGGTTGGAGAAGCTTGGTTTGTTTTCTTTAGAGCAAAGGAGATTGAGGGGTGATTTGATAGAGGTGTACAAGATTATGATGTGTTTGGATAGGCTAGATGGGAAAAAGCTGTTCCCACTAGTTGATGGTTCAAGGTTTAGGGGACATAGATTTAAGGTTTTGGGCAAGAAATACAGGGGGGATGTGAGGAAAATCTTTTTTACACAGCGAGTGGCGATGAGATACGGGGCGGGGGGGGGGGGACGTGCGAAAATCTTTGTTAGGCTGCGAGTTTTGAGGACCTGGAACTTGCTGCCGACGGAAGTGCTGGAAGTGGAGACACTCAATGTTTTCAAGGGGAGACTGGATAGGCACTTGAGGGAAATAAACTTGCAGGGCTACCGGGATAGAGCGGGAGAATGGGCCTGGCTGGATTGCTCTACAGAGAGCCGGCACGGGCTAGATGGGCCGAATAGCCTCATTCTATGCGGTTTTGACTCTAAGACTCTGTGGACCTATGACCCTCAATTGTGGCTGATATGTGTCTCAATTCTCCTGTTGACTGAATCCATCTTGATCTCAACTGGGTTCAATGTAAGATAGTTCGGGGAGGTAGGAATAATTCATCACCCGCTGGCAGGTAAAATACCAGATGGCTCCTTAGTAAGGATTGCACTGGTTTCTCGCCATATATTTGTCAGGATACCGAACAGCTGATTTCTTACAGTTCACTCCTGGAGGCCCCACTCCCTGATCCTACAACCTTCAGCAGGGTAAGTGGTGGATTTCCGCAGCGGGAGTGATCCCAGAGTTACTGCCGTGATCGCACTCCCGTGGATGTTCCGGGTCGTGTATTTTTTTAGTAATCCTGATGTCTAACACACACACTTCAATAAAACAGGGTGTTCCTGGAATCATGCTGCAGGTGCTTCTTTATCTGACAGGGTAGATGCAGCGAGGATGTTTCCTCTGGCTGGGAAATCTGGAACCAGGGGTCACAGTCTCAGAATAGGGGGTCGGCCATTTAGGACTGAGATGAGGAGAAATTTCTTCACTCAGATGGTGGTGAATCTTTGGAATTCTCTATCCCAGAGGGCTGTGAAGGTTCAGTCGTTGAGCATATTTAAGACAGCGATCGATAGATTTTTGGATATTAATGGAATCAAGAGATGTGAGAATAGTGCAGGAAAGTGGACTTGAGGCAGAAGATCAGCCATGATCTCATTGAATGGTGGAGCAGGCTCGAGGGACCGAATGGCCGACTCCTGCTCCTATTTCTTACGTTCTTCTTTCTTCTTATCTGGAAAGGAAATATATGTTTTGTAATTGTACCAGCCTATACTGAATGTGCTCCGAGATGGTGGGGTTCGGCCCCAGTCACTTTTAGCCCTCAAGTACCTTGCCAAGTGATAATTCTGAGCTGTGAGCATATACTGACGATGTTATGTGATGATGGGGTTCGGCCCCAGTCACAGTTTGCCCTCCAGTGCCTTGCCAAGTGCTAATTCTGAGCTGTGAGCCCATACAGTGAGCTGCCAGCATTTCGACAATGGAGAACAGCACAGCCTTTCAGGAAGTGCATTCAAGGACATAACAGCACGACGGGTAATAATGTTCCCCTCCTGTCACCTCTAGTTCTTTCACTAATTACCTTAAATCTGTCTGCTCTGGTTACCAACCCTTCTGCCACTGGAATCAGTTTCTCCTTATTAAGAGAGTTGTAGGGCTGGAGGAGTTTACAGAGATAGGGAGAGACGAGGCCATGGAGGGATTTGAGCAAGAGGATGTGAATTTTAAAGGCTGAAGCCACCAGCCGTCTCTCACAGTGCAGAATGTGACTCACTACTAACAGGAAGGACGTAATTTTAACTCCTAAAGGTGCAGAAAGGTGAGACATTGTCCCTCAAATATCACAAACAGATGCATAATGAGGGGAAATCAATCTCTGTGCATTTTACTTACAGCGACATGGAAAGATGGAAATGAATGAACTTTAAACACCAGGTCGATAATTCGGGACAAAATAAACAGTCACATGGACAAGTGTGGATTAAATAAGGAAAGCTAGCACGGATTTGTCAAAGGCAAATCGTGTTTAACTAACTTGATTGAGTTCTTTGATGAGGTAACAGAGAGTTTTGATGAGGGCAATTCCGTTGATGTGGAGTATCTGGATTTCCAAAAGGCTTTTGATAATTTGCCACGTAATAGGCTTGCCAGCAAAGTTGAAGCCGATGCAATAAAAGGGACAGTGGCAGCATGCATACGATATTGGCTAAGTAACAGGAAACATTGAGTAGCGGTGAACGGTTGTTTTCCGGACTGGTGAAAGGTATATAGTGGAGTTCACCAGGGATTGGTACGAGGACCAAGTGCTTTTCTAGAATATATTGATGACTTGGACTTGGGAGTACAGGGTATAATTTCAAAATTTGCGGATGACACAAAACTTGGAAAAAATAAATAAAGGGAAAGGGCGGGTGAGTGGGTCTAGCTAAAGTGCTCTTGCAGAGAGCCGGCACGGGCTCGACAGGCCGAATGGGCTCCTTCTGTGCTGCAAACATTCTATGATTCTATGGTCCACTTGGCACTGAAGTGTCTGAAAGTCATAATCGGAACTCCAGGAAAACAAAATACTGACAAATGTTAAACTGTTTCCTTGACAAAATAAATCTCGATTTAACTTTTAAAAGATAAAAAGTTTAACAGGGGTTCACAGTGACTCACCTGACTGGCCGACTTAAGCACCGCGATGGGTTGCAAAACATCCTTATAAACTAAACTATTTCGTTTCAATTTTAATGAATTGTTGCAATTAATATATGCCTTTTTTTGGCAATTGGGAAGCAAGTGATGTCTGGGCTGTGCTGGGGTGTTTGCGCCCGGTTACAGAGCGAATTTGGAATCATAGACGGACCAATTAAGAGCCGGTTTGCATCAGGGTGCGCGTTGGATGCAGAAGTCGGTCCCTGGCCTCCTGTGAAGATTGGGCTAGAGTGGAGATGGGGGAGCCGCTGGTGGGTTTACCGCCGAGTACTTTTGAGCCCAGTCGGGTCCAACAATTTCCATTGTGGGACTGTGGTTTCCAGGGGAGATTAGAACATAAGAACATAAGAAATAGGAGCTGGATTCGGTCATTTGGCCCTTCGACCCTGCCCCGCCATTCAACAAGAACATGGCTGATTTTCCACCTCAACGCCAACCCTTTCATTCCATTAGTTCCAAAACATTTATCGAGCTTCGTCTTGAATATACTCAACGACTGAGCATCTACTACCCTCTGAGGTTGAGAATTCGAATGATTCAAAACCCTTTGAGTGAGGACATTTCTCCTCATCTCAGTCCTAAATGTCCGACTCATTATTTTCCACATTGTCTAATAGCTATTTTGGAACATGTGATGTTTAGTTTGAGCTTGCCGTGTGCAAATCCTCCCCTTCTAATACTCTGTAAAGCCTTTAAATGCCTGCATTTTTGGGAAGTGCTATAAAAGTTCCAGCAACGTGTTCACACGCATGAGAGACCGTTCAGGAGTTCTCACTGCGGACTGGGTTCAGGCAGACATCCAACCTCAGTGTACACCAGCGAGTTCAGGTTATGGAGAGGCCATTCACCTGCTCCGTGTGTGGGAAGGGATTCACTCGGCCATCCACCCTGCTGACACACCAGGGAGCTCACACTGGGGATGGGCCGTTCACCTGCTCCGTGTGTGGGAAGGGATTCACTCGGCCATCCACCCTGCCGACAAACCAGCGAGTTCACACTGGGGAGAGGCCGTTCACCGTCTCATTTATTAATTCACTCTGGTGACACACCAGCGAGTTTTCAATTGACTGTAGGGTTTGATTCTGCTGTTATTGCTGCTGTAAATCAGATCCAGGACTGAACCATGTTCACTCTGAAAGTGGGGGTTTGTTTCTGCTGACGTCAATAACTCCTGTAACTGGGCTGGAGTTTAATATTCTGGATAAATTTCAAATAAATCAGCTTTGCTTTAAGCACATTGTTGTGGATTTTTGCTGTTCCCACCTGAGTGTTTAGCATCACCTGGCTGGAGCTCAGAAAGGACAATCTGGGGGGAGGATCGTACAGCGGGAACAGAACTTCAGCCTGGACCCAGTCCTTCAGGGCCGCACTGAGAGGGGCAAACGGCACTTTGGTCTTTCTCATCTCTCTTCACTGACAGTAAAGTTGCCATGTGGGTTAATCTTGAGACCTGTAAGGAATGTGTCCCAGCCGCTCTCTTCCATGGTTCAGAGCTCCCAGGCACGGCACAGAAGGCTCCTTTATAGCTGTGTTAAGAGTCAGGAAGGACAACGGTGAATGCTGGAAACGTGCTGTCAAAGCAATGATTGTTGTAAAACTTTGATGGCAATATATTAGCATTGGTTGAGGATTGGTTAACGGACAGAAAAAATAAGTAGGAATAAACATGTTATTTTCGGGATGGCAGTCTGTAACTAGTGGGGTAACGCAGGATCAGTGTTGGGTCTCAGCTATTCACTATCTTTATCAATGATTTGGATGAACGGTTCAAATGTAATATATCCTAGTTTGCTAAAGATACAAAACTAGGTGGGGATGTAAGTTGAGAGGAGGAAGCAAGGAAGCTTCGAGAAGATAAAGGTGGGACTAACAAATCTAGAGCCCCCTGGATTTCTAGAGACATACAGGGTATGATAAAGAAAAAAAGGGCGGCGTATGACAGATACCGAGAGCTAAATACTCCAGAATCTTTAGAGAAGTACAGAAAGTGCAGGTGTGCCAGTAAAAGGATATTAGCAAAGCCAAGAGAGAGGATGAAAAATTCTTGGAAATTAAATCAAGGAAAACCCAAAGATGTTTTATAAATATATTAAGAGTAAGAAGATAACTCAAGAAAGGGTAGGGCCTATTGGAGATCATGAGGACCATCTGTGTGTGGAGGCGGGAAACGTCGGTAGAGTTCCTAATGAAAACCTTGCGCCTGTTTTCACAAAGGAGTGGGGCGAAGCAGACACTGCTATCAGGGAGGAGGAGTGTGAAATATTTGATGACATAAACATAGTGAGAGAGGAAGTATTAAGGGGTTTAGCAGCTTTAAAAGTGGATAAATGCCTAGGCCCGGATGAAATGTACCCCAGGCTGTTTAGCGAAGCAAAAGAGGAAGTAGTAGAGTCCATGACCTTCATTTTTCAATCCTCTCTGGCTTCAGGTGTTGTGCCGGAGGACTGGAGAACTGCTAATGTGGTACCCGTGTTTTAAAAGGGAGAAAAGTATAGACCGAGTCATTAAAGGCCAGTATGTAACATGGATGGTAGATGAGGGTAGTGCGTTTGATGCAGTGTATATGGACTTTAGCAAGGCTTTTGATAAGGTTCCACATGGCAGACGGGTCACGAAGTTAAAAGCCCATGAGATCCACGGAAAAGTGTCAAGTGGGATTCAAAACTGGCTCGGAGACAGGAAGCAGAGCGTAATGGTTGATGTGTGTTTTTGTGACTGGAAGGCTGTTTCCAGTGGGGTTCCACAGGGCTCAGTGCTAGGTCCCTTGCTTTTTGTGGTATACATCAATGATCTAGACTTGTATGTAGGGGGTATGATTATGAAGTTTGAAGATCATACCAAAATCGGCTGTGTGGTTGATACTGAAGAAGGTAGCTGTAGGCTGCAGGAAGATATCAATAACTTGGTCAAGTGGGGAAAACAGTGGCAAATGGAATTCAATCCGGAGAAGTTTGAGATAATGCATTTGGGGAGGGCTAACAAGGAAAGGGAATACACATTAACTGGTAGGCCACTGAGTAGTGTAGAGGAACAAAAGGACCTTGGAGTACATATCCACAGATCCCTGGAAGTAGCATGCCACGTAGGTAAGGTGGCTAGGAAGGCATGCGGAATGCTTGCCTTTGTTAGCCGTCGCATAGAATACAAGAGCAGGGAGGCTAAGCTTAAACTGTATTATACACTAGTTAGGCCTCAGCTAGAATATTGCGTGCAGTTCTGGTCACCACATTACAGGAAAGATGTGATTGCACTGTACAGAGGAGATATACAAGAATGTTGCCGGGAGTAGAGAATCTTAGCTGTTAGGAAAGACTGGATAGGCTGGCTCTGTTTTCCTTGGAACAGAGGAGTCTGAGTGGAAACCTTGTTGAGGTGTGTAAAATTATGAGGGGCCTGGATAAAGTGGATAGAAAGGACCTATTTCCCTTAGCAGTGGGGTCAAATACCAGGGGGCACAGATTTAAAGTGGTGGAAGGTTTAGAGATGATTCGAGGGGAAATTTCTTCACCCAGAAGGTTGTGGGGCTCTGGAACTCACTACCTAAAAGCGTGATAGATGAAGGAACCCTAACCACATCTAAAAAGTACTTGGATATGCGTGTGGGATGCTCTAAAATGCAGGGCTACGGACCAAGAACTGGGAAGTGGGATTAAGCTGGATAGCTCTTTGTCGGCTGGCGCGGCCCCGATGGGCCGAAATGTCCTCCTACCGTGCTGTAACTTTATATGATTCTATTCTATGATAAAGACAGGCTAAGTGGGTCTGAAAAAACATGGCAAATGGAATATAATGTGTAGCTATGTGATGTTATCCACTTTGTTAGGAAAAGTAGAAAAGCAGTGAATGGTGAGAGTTTGGGAAATGTTGATGTTCAGAGGGACCTGGCTGTCCTTGTACAAGAATCACTGAAAGTTAACATACAGGTACAGCAAGCAATTACGAAAGCAAATGGTATGTTGGCCTTTATTACAAGAGGATTTGAAAATAAGAGTAAAGTCGTCTTAATGCAATTATATAGGGCTCTGGTGAGACCACACTTGGAGTATTGTGTACAGTTCTGGTCTCCTTACCAAGGAAGGATATACTTGCCATAGAGGGAGTGCATCGAAGGTTCACCAGACTGATTCCTGTGATGGGGGGATTGTCCTATTTGGAGAGATTTAGCAGACTAGGCCTATATTGTGTAGAATTTAGAAGAATGAGAGGTGATCTCATTGAAACATGTGAACTTCTTACAGGGACTGTCAGGTCAGGATGATGCAGGTAGGATGTTTCCCCTGGTTGGGGAGTCTAGAAGAAGGCATCACTGTCTCAGAATAAGGGGTCGGCCATTCAGGACTGAGATGAGGAGAAATTTCTTCACTCAGAGGGTATGAATCTTTGTAATTCTCTACCCCAGAGGGCTGTGGATGCTCAGTATAAGCAAGACAGTGATCGATAGATTTCTGTATATTAAGGGAATCAAGGGATATGGGGATAGTGCAGTCAAGTGGAGCAGAGGTAGAAGATCAGCCTTGATCTTGTTGAATGAGGTCAAGCGCTCGAGGGGTCAAATGACCTACTCCTGCTCCTATTTCTTATGTTCTTATGTTCTTCTGCGATCGGTTCCTGACTGAAAGGGAAAAGGAAGGTTTCAGTTTCCAGTCTAACAATGACACGTAATTATTCCATGAAGATTTAATGTATTTGTGTGACAATCCTGGGTCTACCATTTTAAGGCAGGTGTTAACTCATTTAAAATAAACCCGTTTAAAATAAATTGGTTAAAGTCTGCATTAAAATGGCAGACGGAAGAGTTCACAGGAGCCTCTTAACTGCTGGTACAATTATACAACAGACATGTGATCTCCAGATAAAGAAGGTCCTGCAGCGTGTTCCCAGGGATTCCCTGTGTTATTGATGTCTGCGTGTTAGACATCAGGCTAAATAAAATTACACGACCCGGAACATCCACGGGAGTGCGATCCTGGCAGTTACTTTGGGATCACTCCCGCTGCAGAACTCCACCATTGTCCCTGCTGAATGTTGCAGGCTCAGGGAGTGGGGCCTCCAGGAGTGGACTGTAAGAAAGCTGGGGTTCGGTATCCTGACATATATATAGCGAGGTAGCAGAGGAATCCTAACTAAGGAGCCTTCTGGGGTGTTACCTGCCAGCATAAGTCTAGGGGTGAATGATTCCTGACTCCCCAAACTGTCTTACTTTGAAAACAGTTCTGATCAAGATGGATTCAGTCTACAGGAACATAGGGACAAATATCACCCACAATGGAGGGAGACAAAAGCAGACATTTAAGAAGTCAAGAGATATTTGCCAAAGAAGATGCTGAACAATTGTGGTAATAATAGAAAAGGTTTTCCCAGCTACGTCAGGAGTCAGAAGACGGTTAATGAGGGTTTTGGGCCACTGAAAGACAGTTCAGGACAGAGTGAAACAGATTCCCAGGCTATGGTAGAGATGTTAAATGACAATTTCGCATCAGTTTACAATCCTGTGGATGATGTTCAGATTCCAGCTGTGGGATTTGCTGCCAACAATAACATCATGGGCCAGAAATTATGGCCCAGAAATTAAAGACTGAGTGTTGACGCGGGGGTAAGGCTTCCCCGCGAACTCTCACTCCGCGTTGGCTTTTTCAGATCCAGCTCGCACGAACTTGATGTTCTAGACATCAGCTGGGCAGTGCTTTCGTATCCCACCGGCGCAGTGAATTCGTGCGAGCTGTGGTATCACGTGACTCAGTTAGAGCCAATGGCAGCACACCATCTTCCATTCATAAGTTTCACATAAGTGCTGTGAAAGCTATGAATCTTACACACCCCCAAAATAACAGCTAAACCTCAATTAAATTTAAAAAAAACCATCACATTAATAAAATAAGTATAGTTAAATAAATTAACCATTTTAAATAAAAATTTAATTTTTTGATAAAACTAATTATACTTCTTAACGGTGCTAAAAATAAACTTACCTTTCTTTAAAGTATCTAAAAAAGATAAACCTGTTGAAATAAGTTTTAAATTGTAATTAATTAACCATTTACCTTGTTAAAAACGGGTCTTGCGCCTTCTTTTTAAAAGTGCAGCTTCTTCCATACTTACCTACACGGAGAAAACTGAAAAAAACTGAAGTTCGCTGCGTGTGCGCAGCCTCACCCTCGCACGCGGTACACCTCTGAAACACTCCCTTCACGAGACCGGAAGTTCCGTTTTCCCGCGCATGCGCAGTGCATGCAGGAAACCGGGACTTCAAGTGGCCTTACGGGTGAGTACACAGCACGTACTCACCCGACAAGCGCCGAATTTCTGGCCGCATAAATATTAAAATAGAATGTGACTGTCATCGTGGGTGCAATAGGAAATATGAAAATCTCTCTCCTTTTGCCTCTCACTGTGTCACACTTCATATGTCTTGCCCCAGTCTGTCGCCATCCAACTCTCTCCACATCGGTCTATTCCCCCGCTGGCTCTGTCGTTCTCTCTCTATCGCCACCATATGTCTCTCTCTATCCTCCTCGCGTCTGTTTGCATCAGTCTCTCACTCCCTGTCGTTCAACCCCCGGCCTGTCTCCCGCTCCTACTCCCCCGTACGTCTCTCTTACACTATCTCCCGTCCCTGTCTTCCTCATCGTCATCCCACCGTCTGACTCTCTTTGTCTCACCCCATCTGCCTCCTACGCTGGCCTGTCTCTCCTTTTGGCCCACACCATCTGTCTCTCCTGACTTTCTCCCACGTCTGCCTCCCCCCCACCCCTGCCTGTCTCCCCCCGTCTGTCTCCCCCTATCTATTTATGTCTCTCTGTCTCAAACCTGTCTGATTTCTCTGACTTCCCGTCTGCCCCCCCCCCCCTCTCTGTCTCACCTATCTGTCTCTCTCTGTGTCACCCCACAGGCTGTTCCCATCTGTCTCCCTCCCCTTCGGTCTGCCTCCCCCATTGTCTTTCTTTATCTTTCATTCCCTCTTTCTGCCGCCGTATGTCACTCTCTTTGTCACCTTGTTGGTCGTCCTCTCTCTATCTCTGGACCCAGGAGCGAGGCCGAGGCCCAAGAGTGAGAACGAGACCCAGGAGAGAGGACAGGACCCAGGAGAGCGGACGAGGCCCAGGAGCGATGACAGGAACCAGGAGCGAGGACGAGGCACAGGAGCGATGACGGAACCCAGGAGCGAGGACGAGGCCAGGAGCAAGGACGTGGCCCATAAGTGAGGACGGGATCCAGGAGCGAGGACGAGGTCCAGGAGCAAGCACGGAACCCAGGAGCGAGGACGAGACCATGGAGCGAGCACTGGATCCAGGAGCGAGCACGGGACCTAGGAGCGAGGACGAGACCAAGGAGCGAGTACGGGATCAGGAGTGAGGACGAGGGCCAGGAGCGAGCACGGGACCCAATAGCGAGGATGAGGCCCAGGCGCGAGGACGAGGCCCAGGAGCGATGACAGAACCCAGGAGCGAGGACGAGACCCAGGAGCGAGGGCGAGGGCGAGGCCCAGGAGTGATGACAGGACCAAGGAGCATGACGAGGCCCAGGAGCCAGGACGGGACCCAGGAGCGAGGACGAGGCCCAGGAGTGAGGATGGGACCCGGGAGCGAGGACGCGGCCCAAGGGCGAGAAGGGGACACAGGACCGACATCGAGGCCCAGGAGCATGGACGGGAGGAGCAGCGAGTTCGTAATCCAGGAGCGAGGACGAGGCCCTGGGGCGAGGACGAAGCCCAGGAGCGAGGACTAGCCCTGCAGCGAATTCGAGGCCCAGGAGTGGTGCAACGTGGACCAGCAGCTGGGTCGGGAGGTCCATACTGCAGCCTATGAAACCAAGGCAGAGAGGACCTGCGGGAAGGAGAGAGGAGGACAGCAGGAGAATGTCTGTGTGTGTGTGTGTGTGTGTGTGTGTGTGTGCTAGGCCGATGTAGCAGAGCCTGGTCTCCAATCGTCTGGATGCCCTTGGCATTGGACCAAGACTTTGGTCTGTCAATCCCGTGTGGCAGCTGGTGTGCAACGGCCACTCCACGTTAAAATAATTCACGCACAGGCATCTTGCACCCTTTAAAATGAAATTCGGGATCTGGAACATCAGGACCCTCATGGACAAGCCCAACAACGATGGACCAGAACGCCATACTGCTAATGTTGCCCGGGAGCTCAGACGTTTTGACATTGACATCGCCGCCCTAAGCGGGACCCGGCAGGCAGGGGAAGGCCAGCTCAAAGAGCAAGGCGGTGGTTACACCTTCTCCTGGAAAGGCAAACCTGAAGATGAACGCCGCCTCCATGGGGTAGGCTTTGCCATAAAAAATGAACTAGTTGGACATATCAGAGACTCCCCTTGTGGAATAAACGAAAGCCTCATGACACTACGGCTCACCCTAGCCCAGAACCAGTGAGCTACGGTCATCAGTGCGTACGCCCCAACACTGGAAGCCACAGACGAGAGCAAAGAGGAATGCTACTCCAGCCTCGAACAATCGCTGTCCCGAGTCCCAACGGGCGACAAGCTGATCCGCCTTGGCGACTTTAACAACAGAGTTGGAAAGGACACATACCTCTGTGGAGGTGTGATCGGCAGAGAGAGGGTAGGGGAAGCCAACTCCAACGGTACCCTCCTCCTGACGAAATGTTTAGAACATGGCCTTGTCAGAACCAACATCTTGTTCCGTCAGAGAGACAAGTACAAGGCTTCATGGCAACACCCTCGCTCCAAGCACTGGCATCTGCTGGACTACGTCATCGTCCGAGCGAGGGACCGCAAGGACGTCCGCATCATCTGCGCCATTACAGGAGCTGACAACTGCTGGAGAGACTACCGCTTAATCCGCTCTGTCATCTCCCTCAACGTAGCCCCAAAACAGCGCGGCAACAGAAGCAATGCCGCAGGAAAATCACTACTGGAGCATTGAAAGACGCCGCTAAGAAAGCCCTATTCAGCCTCAGCCTCACATGAAGCCTGACGACTCCCAGTGATTCAGAGACACAGAGAGTCCACAGCGCCTGGTCTGCACTCAAGGCCTCCATAATCAGCACCTGTGAAGAGACGCTCGGTCACTCGACCAGGAAACACCAAGTCTGGATCGACGAGAACGATCAGGAATTCCAGGCACTAATTAGTTGCAAGCGCAAGGCATCCCTGATCTGGAAACAGCAGCAGAACTCGAGAGCAAGAAAGCAGCTCTACAGGCGCCTGAAGGCTGAGGTCCAACAAAAAACTCACGAATTAAATAATAGATGCTGGGTGGAGAAAGCGCAGGAGATCCAGCAGCTATCCGACAACCACGATGTGCATGGATTCTTTAGCGCAGTCAAGACCACCTATGGCCAAAGCACCCAAGGTCCTATCCCACTGCGGGCCAAGAATGGAGAGGTACTCATCAAGGACTGAGAGGCAGTCAGTGCCCGCTGAAAGGAGCACTTCGAAGATTTCCTTAACCGAGGCTTATAATCGACGCAACTGTCCTCAACTCCATCCCGCAGCATACTACCCGCCACCATTTCAGCACAACCCCAACCCGGCATGAGGTTGAAAAGGCCAACCGACAACTGAAGAACAAAAAGGCCTCAGGAGCTGATGGGATCCCTGCCGAGAGACGAAAGCATGGCGGAGAAGCAGTATTGGCGCGAATAAATGAACTAATTTCTCTTATTTCGAATGAGCTGAGCATGCCAGGGGATCTCAGCGATGCCGTAATTGTGACGATCTTCAAGAAAGGTGACAAGTCCGATTAAGGTCATTACAGAGGAGTCTCCCTAATTTCTGCCACAGGGAAAGTCTTCGCAAGAATTCTCCTCAATCGCCTTCTCCCAGTGGCTGAAGAACTCCTCCCAGAGTCGCAATGCGGATTCCGCCAATAAGGGGCTCAATGGACATGATCTTCACCGCGCGCCAAATACAAGAGAAATGCGGGGAACAGCACCAACCGCTGTACATGGCATTCTTTGAGCTCACAACGGCCTTCGACACTGTCAACCTTGAGGGATTATGGAGTGTCCTCCTCAAATTCGGCTGCCATCAGAAGTTTGTCACCATCCTCCGCCTGCTTTACGACGACATGCAAGCCGTGATCCTGACCAACGGATACACCACAGACCCAATTCACGTACGGACCTGGGTCAAGCGAGGCTGTGCCATCGCACCAACGCTCTTCTCGATCTTCCTTGCTGCAATGCTCATTCGCACTCTCAGTAAGCTCCCCGCTGGAGTGCAGCTAATCTACAGAACAAGCAGGAAACTGTTCAACCTCCGTCGCCTGCAGTCCAGATACTAGGTGGTCCCATCCTCTGTCATCGAATTACAGTATGCAGAAGATGCATGCGTGTGCGGAAACTCTGAGGTCGAACTCCAAACCATCGTCGACACCTTCACTGAAGCTTACTGGAGCATGGGCCTTACTTTAAACATCCATAAGGCAAAGGTCCTACACCAACCTGCCCCCACCACACAGTACTGCCCCCCGATTATCAAATTCCATGACGAGGTTTTGGACAACGTGGACCACTTTCCATACCTTTTGAGCCTACTGTGAACAAGGGCAGACGTCGAAGACGAAATCCAACATTGCCCTCAGTGTGCCAGTGCAGGATCCGGTCTCCTGAGGAAGAGAGTGTTTGAAGACCACAACATCAAACACAGCACCAAGCTCATGGTCTGCAGAGCAGTAGTGATACCCGCCCTCCTGTATGCTTCAGAGACATGGACCATGTACAGCAGGCACCTAAAAGCACTGGAGAGGTACCACCAATGCTGCCTCTGCACGATTCTGCAAATCCATTGGCAGGGTGGTTCTGCTGCACAGGAGGGGAGGAAAAAGAGACGGAGAGCTATAGTGATAGGGGATCATATTTTAAGGGGAATAGATAGGCGTTTCTGTGGCCGCAAAAGAGACTCCCTGATGGTATGTTGCCTCTCTGGTGCAAGGGTCAAGGAAGTTTCGGAGCGGCTGCACGGCATTCTGGAGGGGGAGGCTGAAGAGCCAGTTGTCGTGGTGCATATAGGTACCAACGATATAGGTAAAAAACGGGATGAAGTCGTAAAAGCTGAAAATAGGTAGTTAGGAGGTAAATTTAAAAATAGGACCTCAAAGGGAGTAATCTCAGGATTGCGACCAGTGCCACGTACGGGTCACAGTAGAAATAGAAGGTTATTTCAGATGACTACGTGGCTAGAAGAATAGTGCAGGGGGAGGGATTCAAATTCCTGGGACATTGGAACCGGTTCCGGGGGAGGTGGGACTAGAAGAAACTGGACGGTTTGGCATTGGGCAGGACCGGGACCGATGTCCTGGGGGCAGTGTTTGCTAGTGCTGTTGTGGAGTGTTTAAACTAAAATGGCAGGGGTTTGGGAACTGTGCAGGGAGACAGAGGAAAGTGAAGCAAGGATAGAAACACAAGACAGGAAGGAGAAAAGCAAAAGTGGAAGGCAGAGAACAAAGGGTGCAAATCGAACATGGCCACTTTAAACAATAATTCTAAATGATCTAAGAGTGTTAAAAAAATAAGCCTGAAAGCTTTGTGTCTTAATGCGAGGAGCATTCGTAATAAGGTGGATGAATTAGCTGCGCAAATGGATATGATATAATTGGGATTACGGAGAAATGGCTCCAGGGTGACCTAGGCTGGGAATTCAACACCCAGGCTTATTCAATATTCAGGAAGGGCAGGCAAAAAGGAAAAGGAGGTGTGGTAGCATTGCTGGTTAAAGAGGAGGTTAACACAATAGTAAGGAAGGATATTAGCTTTGATGCTGTGGAATCTGTATGAGTAGAGCTGAGAAATACCAAGGGGCAGAAAACGTTTGTGGGAGTTGTATACAGACACCCAAACAGTAAAGCTGAGTTTGGGGATGGCATTAAACGGGAAATTAGAGCCGCGTGCAATAAGGGCACAGCAGTTTTCATGGGTGACTTTAATCTACATATAGATTGGGCTAACCAAATTAGTAAACATACTGTGGAGGAGGAATTCCTAGAGTGTATATGGGATGGTTTCCTGGACCAATATGTCGAGGAACCAACTAGAGAATAGGCCATCTCAGACTGGGTATTATGTAATGAGAAAGGATTCATTAGCAATCTTGTTGTGCGAGGCCACTTGGGGAGGTGCGATCATCATATGATATAATTCTTGTTTAAGATGAAGAGTGAAGCAGTTGACTCAGAGACTAGGGTCCTGAATTTAAATAAAGGAAACAACTATGATTGTATGAGGCGCGAGTTAGCTAGGATGGTTTAGGGAAAGTTACTTAAATGGTTGACGGTGGATAGGCAATGGCAATCATTTAAAGATTGCATGGATGAACAACAGAATTTGTTCATTCCTGTTTGGCATAAAAATAAACCAAAAAAGTGACTCAACCGTGGCTAACAAGGGAGATTAGGGATACCATTAGATCCAGAGAGAGGACATATAAATGGGCCAGAAAAAGCAACAAACCTGAGCATTGGGGATAGTTTAGGATTCAGCATAGGACGACAAAGGGCTTAATTAAGAGGGGGGAAATAGAATATGAGAGGAAGCTTGAAGGGAACATAAAAACTGATTATAAAAGCGTTTATACATATCTGTAGATAAAAAAAATGGTGAAGTCAAGCGTACGTCCCTTGCAGTCAGAATCAGGGGAATTTATAATGTGGAACAAAGTAATGGGTGAAACAATTAATTACATACTTTGGTTCTGTCTTCACAAATGAGGACACAAATAACTCCCAGAGATGTCGGGGAACATAGGGTCTAATGAGAGAGAGGAACTGAATTAAATCAGTATTTGAAGGGTAATGGTGTTAGGGAAATTGACCGGATTGAAGACCGATAAATCCCCAGTGCCTGATAATCTACGTCTTAGGGTACTTAAGGAAGTGGCCCTAGAAATATTAGATGCATTGCTGGTCATCTTTCAAAATTCTATAGACTCTGAAACAGTTCCCATGGTTTGGAGGGTAGCTAAAGTAATCCCACTATTTAAAAATAATGGTAGAGAGAAAATGGGGAATTATAGACCGGTAAGCCTGACATCAGCAGTGGGGAAAATGCTGGAGTCCATTATAAAAGATGTAATAGCAGAGCACTTGGAAAACAGTGACAGGATCGCACAAAGTCAACATGCATTTACAAAAGGTAAATCATGCTTGACTAATCTATTGGAATTTTTTGAGGATGTAACTGGCAGAATAGATAAGGGAGAACCAGTGGATGTGGTGTCTTTGGACTTTCAGAAGGCTTTCGATAAGGTCCCGCATAAGAGATAGCGTGCAAAGTTAAATCTCACGGGATTGGCGGTAAGGTACTGTCTTGGATAGAAAACTGGTTGGCAGACAGGAAGAAAAGAGTTGGAATAAACGGTTCTATTTCCGAGTGGCATTGACTAGTGGGTTACCGCACGGATCGGTGCTAGGACCCGAGTTATTCACACTATATATTAATGATCTAGACGAGGTAACTAAATGTAATATCTTGAAGTTTGCAGACGACACAAACTGGGTGCGCGTGTGTGCTGTGAGGAGGATGCAGAGAAACTCCAGGATGATTTGGACAGGTTGGTTGATAGGGCAGATGCATGGCACATGCAGTATAATGAGGATAAATGCGAGGTTATCCACTTTGGTGGCAAAAACAGGAAGGCAGATTATTATCTTACGGCAATAGAGTGGCAAAAGGGAAAGTGCAACGAGACCTGGGTGTCCTTGTGCACCAGTCGCTGAAGGTAAGCATGCAGGTGCAGCAGGCGGTTAAGAAGGCAGATGATATTTTGGCCTTCATAGCGAGAGGATTCGAGTACATGAACAAGGATGTCTTCCTGCAGTTGTACAGGGCCTTGGTGAGAGCACACCTTGAGCATTGGGTGCAGTTTTAGTCGCCTTATCTGAGGAAGGATGTTCTTGCCATGGAGAGAGTGCAGCGTTGATTCACCAGACTGATACCTGGGATGGCAGGAATGACGATTGAAGAGAGATTGGGTCGATTGGGCTTGTATTCGCTGGAGTTTAGAAGAATGAGAGGGGATCTCATTGAAACTGAAAAAAATTCTAACAGGACTAGACAGACTAGATGCAGGAAGGATGTAACCGATGGTGGGAGTCCAGATCCAGGGGTCACAGTCTAAGGATACGTGGTAAGATATTTAGGACTGAGATGAGGAGGAATTTCTTCATCAAGGGAGTGGTGAACCTGTGGAATTCTCTACCACAGAAGACAGTTGAGTCCAATTCATTAAATATATTCAAGAAGGAGTTAGATATATTTCTTAAGGTGATCAAGTGATACGGGAAGAAAGCAGGGACAGGGTACTGAATTTGAATATACAGCCATGGTCGCATTGAATGGCGGAGCAGGCTCGACGGGCCGAATGGCCTACTCCTGCTCCTATCTTCTATGTTTCTATGTTTCTAGGATAGACGCACCAACGTCAGTGTTCTCGCTCAGGCCAACATTCCCGGCATCGAAGCTTTGACCACGCTCGATCAGCTCCGATGGACGGGCAACAATATCCTCATGCCCGATAGGAGACTCCCAAAACAAGCGCAGTACTCGGACCTCCGACCCGGCAAGAGAGCATTGGTGGGCAGATGAAACGCTTTAACGCCTCCTTAAGAAAGTGCAACATCCCCAGCGACACATGGGGATCCCTGGCCCAAGACTGCAGAAACTGGAGGAGAAGCATCCGGGAAGGCGCCGTACACCTCGAGTCTCTTCACTGGGAGCAAGCAAAAGCGAAGCGCATTCGGCCGAAGGACCGCACGTCAACCCAAGCACCCCACTCTCTCTCCCCTTCAACCACCGTCTCCCCGACCTGTGACAGAGACTGTAGGTCCCGCATTGGGCTCATCAGTCACCTGAGAACCCATTTTCTGTGTGGAAGCAAATAAATTTGTAATACACGATTTCCCTTTCATAAAACCATGCTGACTTTGCCTAATCATGTTTTGATTTTCTAAATGACTTGATACCACTTCCTGAAAAATCGATTCCAGCATTTTCCCGATGACTGATGTCAGGCTAACTGGCCTGTACTTCCCTGTGTTTTCTCTCCCTCCTTTCTTGAATAGCGGTGTTCCATTTGCGACCTTCCAATTCGCTGGGACTGTTTCAGAATCTAGGGATTTTTGGAAGAGCACAACCAATGCATTCACTATCTCTGCAGCAACCTCTTTTAGAACTCTAGGATGTAGGTCGTCCGTTTTCAGTCCCATAAGTTTATCTAGTACTTTTTCTCTATTTATATTAATTACATTTGCCCAGAAATTCGCCTCTCCGTCTTGCCACGGGGGTAAGGATCGCGCGCGATATTACCTACCGAGTCTGCCCACAGGAACTTCTGATATTTTGAAGAGCATTCCCGGGTAGCATCTGACGTCACACCGCCCTGGAGCGC
Source organism: Squalus acanthias (assembly GCA_030390025.1). Taxonomy (NCBI): domain Eukaryota; kingdom Metazoa; phylum Chordata; class Chondrichthyes; order Squaliformes; family Squalidae; genus Squalus; species Squalus acanthias. The sequence continues at coordinate 143,451 of JASTWF010000663.1, read as the reverse complement.
AGCGTGCGCGGAGCCTCCCGAGCGGAGGGCAGTGAAGACACGCCTTCCGAGGTCGCATTTGTATAGGCCACGCCCCCAATATTTTTTACATGTTGCCAAGCTTTGAAACTGGAAACACAGGATTTCCAGCATCTGCAGTACTTTGCTATCAACAGTAAGTTGTCTCTTTGTATTTAAATGCATGTTTTGCTAACTTTTACAAACTTTTAAAGACTTTTACATGAATTGCAAGAATTTTAAACAGTTTTAAAGAGTTTTGAAGTAATTTAAATAGTTTTAAAAGCCCTGAAAGCATTTATTTCATTAATTTTATTTTATTTAATCAGCAAAGTGAAATGGCTGGAATGAGCACAATTGACATTATCAAAAGAACTCACAATTTCAGTGACGATGATCTCAGCACACTCCTCAACGAGTTTCAGGCGAAGCGCCTGCGGCTTATTGGAACTGAGAAGTCCAAGGCGCCGCGAAAAGGCCAGATGTTAGATTGGAAAGAGGTTGCCCAGGCTGTCAGCGCGAACTCCACCATTCCACGGACAGCGGAACAATGCCGCAAGAAATTCAGTGATTTATTGCGAACTGTCAAGGTTTGTATAGTTATTACAAAAGTCAACTGTAAAATGTCTGTAAATTTAACTGAACTAATTTTAAAAATGTATATGTATGTGTTTGTTTACTCAAGTGACTTCATTGCAGGCACATGAGCTTGCCATAATTTTTTATTTCTTTTAGGGCCAGCTCAGGGTCATCCATTGTGCTCTTATCTTGATTCCACTGCTTTGAGTTGTTTAGTGAGTTAAACAGAACCACTGTCTGCAAAGCTGTGTCCCCATGCACTTTGGGTGTAATCTGCAGAAAAAGCTGACATTTCATATTTTCTGTTTTCATTTTAGAGTAAAACTGCTCACAACGCCAGAGAACGTGCACTGACAGGCGGTGGTGTTGTCACGTTAAGGGCTTTATCCGAACATGAGGAAAGGTTCGAGCATCTGTTTGGATTTAGTAGCGGCTGCCCCTTTGATGGTGTACGAACCGACATTGGTATGCATAACCGTGAGTTGCTCTGGCCAGCTATATGTTTAAAAATGTTAGATGTGTGTTGAATATCAGCTTCTGTGATGTGGCACATCATGCTTTACCTTTGCTAATGTTTACTGTTTCCTTTCCATAGGTTTACAGCAGACTTCTCACACACGGGATGAGCAGTGCGTTGAGTCTGCAGCCGCAGAGGGCTTTGGGGAAGGGGTTGTTGAGGCAATGGGAGCTGTGAGTGAGGTGGTGATGGTGGAGGAGCAGGAGCAACTTGTTGATGTAGTGGAAGAGGAGGGTATGGAATCTGGGTTGCTGGAGAGATCCTCTCCATCTCTTGGCCCCTCTGGCTCTGTGCCAGACAGACACCAGCTTGATAGGGCAGTGCATGTGGGAGAAGCAGATATACATGCAACAGAACAGGAGTTACAAGGTCAGATGCAGCATCTTGAAGGGTTGAGGCAATCGATGTGTTCTCTTACTGAGACAAAAGTTGACTCTCTTGCCTCAATCAGGCAGGGAATGGATTCTATTGGCATGTCACTTAATCAAATAAATGAGTCTCTCATTGGACTCTTGCATATGCGTAAACCACTTTCTGCTGCCATTACTGTGACTCACGCAGAACCGCCGTTACCTGCTCCCAGCGCAGAAACAGTGCGGGCCCAAGAGTCAGCTGCTCCTCCAGTTGTGATGCAAGCAAACGTTGCCTTGCAGCAGCAGCAGCAGTAAGCCTGTCAGGAGGCAATTGCTGAAGGGCAATAGATGGCAAACAGGGCCCTTTCAAGTCGCAGCACAGGGCTCCCGTAACGGGGAGCGGGAAAGCGCAGGAGGCAGTAGGGTGCAACCTTTTCCACAATGCACATCCATTGACCCTCAGGCATAGATAAGAGGGGGTAAATCGTTCAATTGTTTAATTTTTCGTTTTATTTAAATGTTACATGTTTTCATTGTTTTTTTTATTGAAAAATATATTTGTCACTGAAAGTGTATGTAACCTTTTCATTTAAAAAGTACAGCCTCTAGTCACTTTGAAAAAAATCAACTTGTTTATTTGCAAAAAAAAATAACATTACAACTGTTTTAAATTTAGAAAATAGCTAGTTTCCATCTTGAATGTCTTTATTGCACTAAGAAACAAAAAAAGTCACTGTAAACTTTTTACAAATTTTATTCTAACCTATTTATGTTTACGAATGTTTGAAAAGCTGAAAATAGTTAGTTAACATTTGAAAGTTATAAACTATGTACATCAACTCTGAACCTCAAAAGTGTTTGACGCTGCAATAAAAGTTCACTGTTTCACTTTAAATTGTGTCTGTTCCTTTCTTTGCCTTGCTGGGGGAGGGGGAGGGGGACATAGAAACATAGAAGATAGGAGCAGGAGTAGGCCATTCGGCCCCTCGAGCCTGCTGCGCCATTCGATGAGATCATGGCTGATCATCTAAACTCAGTAACCTGTACCTGCCTTCTCCCCATATCCCTTGATACCTTTAGCTTTAAGAAATATATCTAACTCATCCTTGAATATATTTAATGACCTCACCTCAACTACCTTCTGTGGTAGAGAATTCCACAGGTTCACCACTCTCTGGGTGAAGAAATTCTTCCTTATTTCTGTCCTAAATGGTTTACCCGTTATCCGTGGATTATGACCCCTGGTTCTGGACTCTCCGACCATCGGGAACATTCTTCCTGCATCTAGTTTGTCCAGACCTGTCAGAATTTTATATGTTTCGATGAGATCCCCTCTCAATCTTCTATACTCCAGTGAGTATAAGCCCAATCGACCCAATCTCTCCTCATATGTCATTCCTGCCATCCCAGGTATCAGCCTTGTGAATCTTCGCTGAACTCCTTCCATGGCAAGAACATCCTTCCTCAGATAAGGCGACCAAAACTGCACACAGTACTCAAGGTGTGGTCTCACCAAGGCCCTGTACAACTGCAGCAGGATATCCCTGTTCCTATACTCAAACCCTTTCGCTATGAATGCCAACATACCATTTGCCTTCTTCACCGCCTGCTGCACCTGCATGCTTACTTTCAGCGACTGGTGCACAAGGACTCCCAGGTCTCGTTGCACTTCCCCTTCTCCCAATCTATTGCCATTCAGATAATAGTCTGCCTTTCTGTTCTTGACACCAAAGCGGACAACCTCGCACTTATCCACGTTATATTGCATCTGCCACGCTTCTGCCCACTCACCCAACCTGTCCAGATCATCCTGGAGTTTCTCGCTATCCTCCTCGCTGCACACACTCCCACCAAGCTTTGTGTCATCTGCAAACTTGGAGATATTACATTTAATTCCCTTATCGAGATCATTAATGTATATTGTGAATAGCTGGAGTGCAAAGACCGATCCCTGCGGTACCCCACTAGTCACTGCTTGCCACTCGGAAAAAGACCCATTAATTCCTACTCTCTGCTTTCTGTCTGCCAACCATTTCTCTATCCAAGTCAATACCTTGCCCCCAATCCCATGTGCCTTAACTTTACCCGCTAATCTCTTATGCGGGACCTTATCGAAAGCCTTTTGAAAGTCCAAATACACCACATCTACTGGTTCTCCCTTATCTATTTTCCCAGTTACATCCTCAAAAAATTCCAGTAGATTAGTCAAGCACGATTTACCTTTTGTAAATCCATGTTGACTTTGTCTGATCCTGTCACTGTTTTTCAAATGCTCAGCTATTACATCCTTTATAATGGACTCTCGCATTTTCCCCACTACCGATGTCAGGCTTACCGGTCTGTAATTCCCCGCTTTCTCTCTACCACCATTTTTGAATAGTGGGGTAACATTAGCTACCCTCCAATCCATGGGTACAGTTCCAGATTCCATCGAATGTTGGAAGATGATCAGCAATGCATCTACTATTTCTAGGGCGACTTCTTTAAGTACCCTAGGATGTAGATTATCAGGCCCTGGGGATTTATCGGCTTTCAATACCGTCAATTTCCCCAACACCATTTCCCTGCAAATACTGATTTCTTTCAGTTCCTCCCTTTCATCAGACCGTATGTTCTCCAACATCTCTGGGAGGTTATTTGTGTCCTCCTTTGTGAAGACAGAACCAAAATATGCATTTAATTGGGCTGCCATTTCTTTGTTCCCCATTATAAATTCCCCCGCTTCTGACTGCAAGGGACCTACAGTTGATTTCACTAATCTTTTTCTCTTCACATATCTGTAAAAGCTCTTACAGTCAGTTTTTATGTTCCCAGCAAGCTTACTTTCATATTCTATTTTCCCCTTCTTAATGAATCCCTTTGTCCTCCTTTGTTGAATCCTAAACTGCTCCCAATCCTCAGGGCTACCACTTTTTCTGGCCAATTTATATGCCCTCTCCTTGGATCTTATGCTATCCCTAATTTCCCTTGTTAGCCACGGTTGAGTCACCCTTTTTGTTTTATTCTTATGCCACACTGGGATGTACAAATTCTGTAGTTCCTCCATGCAGTCTTTGAATGTTTGCCATTGCCTATCCAACGTCAACCCCTTGAGTGACATTCCCCAATCAATCCTACCAATTCGCTCCTCATACCATCGTAGTTTCCTTTATTTAAATTCAGGACCCTAGTCTCTGATTCAACTACTTCACTCTCCATCCTAATGAAGAATTCTATCATATTATGATCACTCTGACCCAAGTGGCCTCGTACAACAAGATTGCTAATTAATCCTTTCTCGTTGCATAATACCCAGTCTAAGATGGCCTGATCTCTGGTTGGTTCCTCGACATATTGTTCCAGAAAACCATCCCGTAAACATTCTAGGAATTCCTCCTCCACAGTATTTTTACTAATTTGGTTAGCCCAATCTATATGTAAATTAAAGTCACCCATGATGACTGCTGTGCCCTTACTGCATGCTTCTCTAATTTCCCTTTTAATGCCGTCCCCAACCTCCGTATTACTTTTTGGAGGTCTATATACCACTCCCACTAACGTTTTCTGCCCCTTGTTATTTCTCAGTTCTACCCATACAGATTCCGCATCATCAGAGCTAATATCCTTCCTTTCAATTGTGTTAATCCCCTCTTTAACCCGCAATGCTACCCCACCTCCCTTTCTTTGTTGCCTATCTTTCCTAAATATTGAATAACCCTGGATGTTGAGTTCCCAGTCTTGGCCACCCTGGAGCCATGTTTCTGTAATCCCAATCAAATCGTATTCATTTACCTGTTTTTGCGCAGCTAATTCATCTACCTTGTTCCGAATGCTCCTTGCATTGCGACACAAAGCCTTCAGGCTTGTTTTTTTAACGCTCTCAGACCTATATCAATTATTATTTACTGTGACCGTGTTTGATTTAAACCGTTGAGTTCTTTGCCTTCTACTTTTGTTTTTCTCCTTCCTGTCTTTAGCTTTTATCCTTATTTCCCTTTCCTCTGTCTCCCTGCTCAGGTACCCAACCCCCTGCCACTTTAGTTTAAACCCTCCCCAACAGCACTAGCAAACACTCCCCCTAGGACATCGGTCCCGGCCCTGCCCAGGTGCAGACCGTCCCGTTTGTACTGGTCCCACGTCCCCCAGAACCGGTTCCAATGTCCAAGGAATTTGAATCCCTCCCCCTTGCACCATTCTTCTAGCCACGTATTCATTTGAAATATCCTCCTATTTCTACTCTGACTAGCACGTGGCACTGGTAGCAATCCTGAGATTACTACCTTTGAGGTCCTCTTTTTAATTTACCTCCTAACTCCCTATATTCTGCTTTTAGGACCTCATCCCGTTTTTTACCTATATCGTTGATGCCTATGTGCACCACGACAACTGGCAGTTCGCCCTCCCCCTCCAAAGTGTTCTGTAGCCGCTCCGAGACGTCCTTGACCCTTGCACCAGGGAGGCAACACACCATCCTGGAGTCTCGATTGCGGCCGCAGAAACGCCTATCTATTCCCCTTACAATTGAATCCCCTATCACTATAGCTCTTCCACACTTTTTCCTCCCAGCCTGTGCAGCAGAGCCACCCATGGTGCCAGGAAGTTGGCTGCTGCCGCCTTCCCCTGATAAGTCATCCCCCCCAACAGCATCCAAAGTGGTATATCTGTTTGAGAGGGGGATGGCCACAGGGGACCCCTGCACTACCTGCCTGCACCTCTTACGCTGCCTGGTGGTCACCCATTCACTTCCTGCCTGTACAGTCTTTACCTGTGGTGTGACCAACTCGCTAAACGTGTTATTCACGACGTTCTCAGCATCGCGAATGCTCCAATATGCATCCATCCGCAGCTCCAGCGCCGCAATGCGGACCGTCAGTAGCTGCAGCTGGATACATTCCCCACACACATATGTTCGTCAGGGACACAGGAAGTGTCCCTGATTTCCCACATATTGCAGGAGGTGCATATCACGGCGCCGAGCTCTGCTGCCAAGACTTACCCTTTAATTAATTAATTAAAATTAAACTAATTCAATCCCACCAAATTCACTTTAATTAAATGATATACTTAAGGGCCCTTGCTTAACAGGAGTCCCCGCTACACAAAGAGAACGTAGAAGCCACAAAATTTAAGTTTAGAAAAATTGAGAAAGAAAACACTCACCAACCAATCACTTACCTGCTTTTTGGTGACGTCACACTACGAATACTTTTTTTCCTTCCCTCGCCCGGAACCTGGATATGTAAGCCGCCTCGGGGCTCACCTTAAGTAGCGCCGCTCGCTGCCTCTGTTCCCTCGCAGGTCCGCCTCCTCTGCCGCCTCGCCGCTCTCGGCCTCGCTGCCGCCTCGGTGCTCACCATAAGTAGCGCCGCTCGCCGCCTCTGTTCCCTCGCAGGGCCGCCTCCTCTGCCGCCTCGCCGCTCTAGGCCTCGCTGCCGCCTCGGGGCTCACCTTAAGTACCGCCGCTCGGCGCCTCTGTTCCCTCGCAGGTCCGCCTCCTCTGCTGCCTCGCCGCTCCAGGCCTCGCTGCCGCCTCGGGGCTCACCTTAAGTACCGCCGCTCGCCGCCTCTGTTCCCTCGCAGGTCCGCCTCCTCTGCCGCCTCGCCTTACCAGGCCTCGCTGCCGCCTCGGGGCTCACCTTAAGTTACGCCGCTCGCCGCCTCTGTTCCCTCGCAGGTCCGCCTCCTCTGCCGCCTCGCCGCTCCAACGGGGAGGTACAAGGTGACACTACCTCCTGAAGGTGTTGGCTACCAGCTGCTCCCGAACAGCCTTACTTTCAGCAGCACTTGGCTCGTCCCCATCACACCTTCCCACATGCATATTGGCATCGTCCACGTTCTCCATTTCATAGAAACATAGAAACATAGAAAATAGGTACAGGAGTAGACCATTCGGTCCTTCGAGCCTGCACAGCCATTCAATGCGTTCATGGCTGAACATGCTACCTCAGTACCCCATTCCTGCTTTCTCGCCATACCCCTTGATCCCCTTAGTTGTGAGTGTTATATCTAACTCCCTTTTGAATATATTTAGCGAACTGGCCTCAACAACCTTCTGTGGAAGAGAATTCCATAGATTCACCACTCTCTGGGTGAAGAAGTTCCTCCTCAGCTCAGTCCTAAATGGCTTCCCCTTAATCCTTAGACTGTGACCCCTGGTTCTAGTTTTCCCTACCATTGGGAACATTCTGCCCGCATCTAATTTGTCTAAACCAGTCAGGATTTTAAATGTCTCTATAAGATCCCCCCTCATTCTTCTGAACTCCAGAGGATACAAGTTCAGTTGACCCAATCTTTCTTGATATGTCAGTCCGGCCATCCCAGGAATCAATCTAGTGAACCTTCGCTGCACTCCCTCAATAGCAAGAATGTCCTTCCTTAAGTTAGGAGACCAAAACTGCGCACAATACTCCAGGTGTGGCCTCACCAAGGCCCTGTACAACTGTAGCATCACCTCCCTACTCCTGTACTCAAATCCCCTTGCTATGAAGGCCATCATTCCGTTTGCTTTCTTGACTGCCTGCTGCACTTGCATTCCCACCTTCAGTGACTGATGTACCATGACGCCCAGGTCTCGTTGCACGTCCCCTTTCCCTAATCTGCCACCATTCAGGTAATAGTCCGCCTCTCTATTTTTACCACCAAAGTGGATAACCTCACATTTATCCACATTGTACTTCATCTGCCATACATTTGCCCATTCACCCAACCTGCCCAAGTCACTCTGTAGCCTCCTAGCATCCTCCTCATTGTTCACACTGCCTCCCAATTTAGTGTCATCCGCAAATTTGGAGATATTGGGGTAGAAATTAGGTCGCGCCCCATTTGGGGCGCAAATATCGTCCGCGCGCAAATATTAGCGCCTGGCGCTAATTATCGGCACTGACAGGAAACTTCACTTTTACCGCCCCAGGAGGTGAGTGGAGCGCTAAATTAGGCGCTGCACGCCTCTCTTAAGGCGCAAAGGCCTAGGAGTGAGGCGCTGCCTCAGCGCACGAGCGCAGCGCAGCTGCTGCCAGTTAGCGAGGGAACACAGACACACTGGCGCCAGACACTTCTTAAAGCGGGGGGGGGGCACTTGCTCCCCAGCCACACCCTGCTCATTGCAGCCTTGAATCTCAGCCTGGAGAGACCTGTAATCCATTTTGCTGCCAAGCATGGAGAGGGTGAGAGAACGCGCTCATCGCTTCACCGAGCGGGCCTTGGATGCTCTGGTTGACGCAGTGGAGCGCAGACGATGCATTCTGTTCCCGGAGAGTGGCAGGAGGCCTTTGCCATGCGAGTTCAGAAGAGTGCGGAGGGAGGTGGCTCAGAGCGTCTCCTCCAGGAGCATGGTGCCCAGGACCCATGTTCAGTGCCGCAAAAAGTTCAACGACCTCACTCGGATCGTCAGGGTGAGTGGCTTTTTCTCAATACCTCTCCATCCCTCCATCTCAACCTCACTCTATGGCCAGAGGGTCTTAAAACCCCAATGCACAACACTCATGCAACACCTATGGCCCTTTCATCAAACACACACACACATTCCACACTTTGCATACAGTAAGGGCTATTCACCTATGGGAGGCACATCAGGCAAGACCATGGCTGCATATTGTAAGGGCTATTCACCTATGGGAGGCACATCAGGCAAGACCATGGCTGCATATTGACTCAGATGCTGTCCTTTTTCTTGCAGGCTAAGCTGGCTCATAATCGGAGACAGCAGCAACGGACGGGTGGAGGGCGGCTTCAGCTGCAACCCCTCAGCGATCTGGAGGAGCGCGTCCACAGGATTGTGGCAAGCCGGGTGATCGGTCCCGTCGCCACTGGGGACGCCGACCCCGTTGTGGACAGCAATGGTAAGGTCATCACCTTTTTGTCCTCTGTCCTTCCACTTGTCCCTCACAATACCAGCCTTTGACACTTTCAATCCAACTTGCTAACTCGCTGCACTTATTCCTCCCTTACTGCCACCCTGTCCTCACGCTAAAGCCACTCTTGTACCTCCCTGCTTTCAGATGGTGATTCACCAGCTGAGGAGATGGTCCCTGAAGCTGCCACTGGGAGTGATGCTGCAGCTGAGGAGGAAGAGGAAGCCGGAGCATCAGTGCCACCCTCTCCCGAGGAAGCCCATGGCCACACTGGGAACACGCCTTCCCCGGAGGGGAGCAGGGGTGAAGGGGCTGATGATGGTGAAGTTCCAGGACCCAGCGGGCTGCAGCAACGCCATGGGGGGGGGGGGGAGGGAAGAACGGGAGCCTTCTCCCCAGAGGGAGAGTATGCCAGACACTCCTAATGCAATGGACGCAGAGGAGGAGCGGCTGATTGCAGAAATGAACAGCCAGGCGGTGGGCATGCACACTGAGCTTATGGGTGCAGTGGGAAGGGTGCCCGAATGCATTGCGGCACTGGCAAGGAGTGTGGAGCACTTCGCTGTAGCACAGGCGGATGCCACACTAAAGCTTAGTGCTGCAATTCAGTCACTGGCTGCCAGGAACCCATCTGAGACTGCTCTCATGCAGACTCAGATTGAGGCCACGCGAGCACTGACTGCTGCCATCCTCGATGGTTCGTGCACATGTCCCCGGGGCTGTCACCGCGCCGCAGCAGGCCAGCAATCTGTTCTCCGGCAAATTGCTCCGGATGCTGAAGTGCTGCCCCGTGGGAGTGCCAGTGTGTCGGGCGAGCAGGGAGTTGCTGTCCTCTCTCACGATGACAGCATTCCTGCTGCCAACACTGTCACTTCTCCACTGCACTTGCCACCGCCTGTAGGACAGACTGCTGCCGCCCATGCAGAGTTGGTGCAGTCTGCAGCCGGGCCCTCCAGGCCCAGAAGTGGTCGAGGCCGTCCTTCAGGGGCATCTGCAGTGTCAGGGTCTGACAAGCAGCAGCCTTCCACCAGCCTTGCTGCAGCCACTGAGGTCCCATTACGGAGGAGCAGTAGGGTTAGAAGGGGGGAAGTGCGCAAGGGAAGGAGATCACCCTCGAAGGGCAAAAAGTAGGAGGTGTGCCAAAATGCTGGTCATTTTTTTATTAAAGGCCGAGATTCATGGCCCAACTTTTGTTTAGTGTTTTGGACATTATCTCCAGGTTGTGAGAACCAGTTATGTTATTGACTGTTTTTTTGTGTTTATTTCTATGAGTTTGTCATGAGGAATTGACACACACAGTGTTTGTACAATAAATAAGTTTCTGTATTCAAAATATACATGGCTGGTGGTTGGAATTATTGGTGCCTTGGCCGGCTTAGGGGTTGCGTGCTGGGTTGATTCGTGTTTGTAGCAATGGCAGGGGCCCTAGAAGCGGCTTGCTATTAGTCGTTGACGGACGGCCCTTGCAGTTTGACCATTGTGGGCCGCCCTCCTGCCTTGGTGCTGCTGCTGATCATCGTCCTCGGCCTGTTCCTCCTCTTCCTCCTCCTCCTCTTGTGGTGCTGCAAGGCCTGGTGGCATTGGCTGCGTCCTGAGGATTGCCATGTTGTGCAACATGCAGCACACCACTACGAATTTGGAAACTTGCTCAGGCGAGTACTGCAGGGCTCCTCCGGAATGGTCCAGACAGCGGAATCGTTGTTTGAGCACGCCGATTGTGCGCTCAATAATGTTCCTGGTTGCTTGTTGGCTTTCCTGGTACCGCAGCTCAGCAGGGGTGTTTGGCGCACGGAGCGGTGTCATCAGCCAGGTGCTCAATGCGTACCCCTTGTCCCCCAGAAACCAACCAACTGGCTGATGCGGTGCCTCGAAAATTTCTGCCACAGTACTCTGGCGCAGGATGAAAGCATCGTGGCAGCTGCCCGGATAGTGGGCATTGACAGCGAGAATCACCTGTCTGTTGTCACAGACCAACTGCACATTCAAGGAATGGAACCCCTTTCTGTTCCGGAACTCCTCTGCATTCTCTCGCGGAGCACGCAAAGCCACATGCGTGCAGTCAATGGCGCCCTGCACCATGGGGAAGCCCGCTACCCTCGCAAAGCCCATAGCACGGTCATGCTGCTTGTCTGGGGTCATAGGGAAGGAGATGAAGTCTCGTCTCCTTGTGAAGAGGGCATTGGTGACCTGCCGGATGCAGCGATGCACCGCAAACTGGGAGATATTGGCGAGGTCCCCAACAGCAGCTTGGAATGAGCCAGTGGCGTAGAAGTTCAAAGCCACTGTGACCTTCACTGCCACCGACAGAGACGTCCTGGACCTCAGCTGAGGCTGCAGATCTGGCTGCAGCAGGTGGCAGAGCTCAGTGACCACCTCCTTGCTGAATCGCAGCCTTCGCAAACACAGCTCCTCGGACATGTGGATGTAGGAGAGCTGTTCACGATATACCCTGGGAGGGTAAGCTCTCCTGTACATGCGCCTGATGGCCCTCCTCCGTCTGGCCATCATTGCCACTCTCTGTCTGCGTCTCACTATCCTCCGATTGAGCTGGAGCAGGACGACGCCCCCAATCATTGCAGCCCCCATATTCTCTTTGCCAGAAAAGTAATGAGGTACAGCAACGAAAGTAGCAGCAAAGTTAGGATGAACTAGGCAAAACTACCTCACAAAGCGTTGAGTCAATGTAGAAGTCTCTCTCTCTCTCTCTCCGAATCTCTCTCTCTCTCTCAGAACGAGTGGTGCATAAATGTCGACCACAGAAAAAGACAGGAAGAGGCCCCCTTTAAATAGCGCCCCCCCCCAGCCCCACACCGATTGATAACGTTCCAGTCTTCTGGTCGTTGGAAGCGCCAGGTGGTAAGGCAGGGGGCGCCACTCAATTTCCGCTCCGGGGCGCCCCAAGGGCGTTGCACCACGGAATGACGTCACAATCTGCGCGCGCAGGTGGTCGCAGCGGTAAGTTTTAGCGCCGCCGCACAATCTCAAGTTAAGTTCTCGAGCGGCGCAAACAGCGCTGCGCCCGGGCGTTAGCGCCTTAACGCCCCATTAGCGCCCTTTTAAGGCGCTAACGGGAGGCGCAACCAACTGAATTTTTACCCCATTACATTTAATCTCTTCGTCCAAATCATTAATATATAATGTAAACAGCTGGGGTCCCAGCACCGAACCCTGCGGTACCCCGCTGGTCACTGACTGCCATTCTGAAAAGTACCCATTTACTCCTACTCTTTGTTTCCTGTGTGCCAACCAGTTCTCAATCCACGTCAACACATTACCCCCAATCCCATGTGCTTTAACTTTGCTCACCAATCTCTTGTGTGGGACCTTGTCGAAGGCCTTCTGAAAGTCCAAATACACCACATCTACTGGTTCCCCCCTGTCCACCCTATTGGAAACATCCTCAAAAAATTCCAGAAGATTTGTCAAGCATGATTTCCCTTTCATAAATCCATGCTGACTTGGACCTATCATGTCGCCACTTTCCAAATGGTCTGTTATGACATCTTTAATAATTGCTTCCATCATTTTACCCACAACCGATGTCAGGCTGACCGGTCTATAATTCCCTGCTTTCTCCCTCCCTCTTTTTTAAAAAGAGGGGTTACATTGGCCACCCTCCACTCCATCGGAACTGATCCAGAGTCTAAGGAATGTTGGAAAATGATCGTCAATGCATCCACTATTTCCAAGGCCACCTCCTTAAGTACTCTGGGATGCAGACCATCAGGCCCCGGGGATTTTTCAGCCTTCAGTCCCATCAATTTCCCCAATACCTTTTCCCGACTAATAAGGATTTCCCTCAGCTCCTCCCTCTTACCAGATCCTCTGACCCATTTTATTTCCGGCAGGTTGTGTGTGTCCTCCACAGTAAACACCGAACCAAAGTACTTGTTCAATTGATCTGCCATTTCCTTGTTCCCCATTACGACTTCCCCTGTTTCCGACTGCAGGGGACCTACGTTTGTTTTTACTAACCTCTTTCTTTTTACATATTTATAGAAGCTTTTGCAGTCCATTTTAATGTTCTCTGCAAGCTTCCTTTCATATTTTATTTTCCCTGCCCTAATCAAACCCTTCGTCCTCCTCTGCTGAGTTTTGAAGTTCTCCCAGTCCCCGGGTTTGCTGCTACTTCTGGCCAATTTGTATGCAACTTCCTTGGTTTTAATACTATCCCTGATTTCCCTTGTTAGCCATGGTTGAGCCACCTTCCCTTTTTTATTTTTACGCCAGACCGGGATGTACAATTGTTGTAGTTCATCCATGCGATCTCTAAATGTCTGCCATTGCCCTTCCACTGATAGCCCCTTAAATATCGCTTGCCAATTTAACCTCGCCAATTCACGCCTCATACCCTCAAAGTTGCCCTTATTTAAGTTCTGGACCATGGTCTCTGACTTAACTGTTTCCTTCTCCATCCTTATGTAGAACTCCACCATACTATGGTCACTCTTCCCCAGGGGGCCTCGTAGCACAAGATTGCTGATTAGTCCCTCCTCATTACACAACACCCAGTCCAGGATGGCCTCCCCTCGAGTTGGTTCCTCAACATATTGGTTTAGGAAACCATCCCTTAAACACTCCAGGAAATCCTCCTCCACCGTATTGCTTCCAGTTTGAGTAGCCCAATCTATATGCATATTAAAGTCACCCATGATAACTGCCGTGCCTTTTTTGCACGCACCTCTGATTTCCTGTTTCATACCCTCCCCCACCTCACTACTGCTTTTTGGAGGTCTGTACACAACTCCCACTAACGTTTTCTGCCCTTTGGTGTTCTGCAGCTCAACCCATATTGATTCCACATCCTCCAAGCTGATGTCCTTCCTAGCTATTGCATTAATCTCCTCTTTAACCAGCAATGCTACCCCACCCCCTTTTCCTTTTATTCTATCCTTTCTGAATGTTTCAGCAGGTAGTTTATCTGCAGCTTTAAGGTTCAGTCCTTCCCGCAGGGCAAAGTTATGCAAAGCACAACAGGCCACCACAATCTTTGCCACTTTCAGAGGAGAATACTGCAAGATCCCCCCGACCTGTCCAGGCACCGGTAGCGTGATTTCAGAACTCCGATTGTCCTCTCCACCACTTGCCGTGTGGACACGTGTGCCTGGTTGTATCTCTCCTGAGCCTCATTATTGGTCTTGCGGTAGGGAGTCATCAGCCATGGTCTTAGCGGGTAGCCCTTGTCGCCCAATATCCATGCGGATCCTGGAGGCAATGCGTTGAGGGCGCCATATAAGTTCGAGTTACGGAGGAAGAATGAGTCACGATTACTTCCCCGGTTACTTGCATTCACATTTAGGATCCTGAGGTGCGCATCACAGACAATCAGGACATTCAATGAATGAAACCCCTTCCTGTTGATGTATGTCACAGGTGCATCCACTGGTGGCTTCAATGCAACATGGGTTCCATCGACGGCCCCAATCACTTTGGGGAATCCAGCAATGTTATAAAATGCAAGGGCCATCTCCTTTTGATGGCCAGTGGACAAGTCATAGTTAATGAACTCTGAAGCCCTACGGAAAATGGCATCTGTGACCTGGTGAATGCAGGCCCTCGCAGCATTCTTGGAGATGTTGGTAATGTCACCGGTGCTTGCCTGCAATGACCCACTTGCAAAGAAGTTCAGTGCTGTGGTTACCTTCTTGCTCACTGACAAGGCAGTGCGGGTCTTCGAGCGTGTTTGAAGGTCCTCCTTTAACATGTCACAGAGTCGGCCGATTGCCTCTTTACTGAAGCGCAGCCTCCTCACACACAACTCCTCCGACAGCATCTCAAATGACAGCCTCTAATGTACACTCTATTTGGTGGGTAGTAGTTTCTCCTTCTCAGGAGGAGATGGTTTTGGTTCCTCCTTCTGTCTCGTCGCCTGGCGTCTAAAATTATCTGATACAAAATCACACAGAGGACCAGGAGAGCATTCTCAAAGGGCATGTTTCTCCCTCACAGGCTTCCTCTTTAAACAGAAAGTTGTAAGGAAAAAATGGAAAGTGTTGTTAAAGTAACTTTAATAAAGTGAGTGGCTAGAAAATCAGGTCGGGCTATGGTGGAAAACGTCCGGTATCGGATTGGGAACACGTCTACCCGCCTCACGGCCCGAGATGATTTTCCAGAACTGGAGCAGTTTCAGAAAGTCATACATACATATATACATACATAGTTACTTAAAGGAATATAATTGATGACCATTTTCTCTTTTAAAACATTTTGAAATTTAAATAGTTCATTTTTAAAGAGTCATTTTCATATTTAAGACAGAAACCTAATTCAATAGGCCTTGCAGACATCCAGAGTTGCTAGACTACTCCAAATGTTCAAAACCCGTTTTATTTATTTTTTTAAATTGCAAACTTACCTCAGACTTATTAAATAAACTTTGCTGCCTTTCAGATTTAAAAATGTTCACTTTAGTAGCCCCACTGCTGAAAGATTTCTTCTTCCTGCTGGTTACGGAGCTTCCCAAGATGGTTTACTCAAGCATTTTACAAGTGTAATTGCTGCGATCTTACACACACTCAAACCATTCATAAATAAAGCGAAGTTCATTGCGCACGCGCAGACTCTCCGGCGCACGCGATTCACCGAAGAAACCTTGACTTGAAGCCACCGGAAGTTCCGGTTTCCCGCGCATGCGCAGTGAATGCAGGAAACCGGCACTTCGGGAATGAATACGGGTGAGTTCACACTGTGGACTCACGCGGGAACGGCCGAATTTTTCGGCCAATATCGCGCTATTTTTACTCTGCACCTGCTCTGATCTGTGGGGATTGTCTATGTTCTGAGATGAATGAAGATGCAGTGTGAGGTGACAGAATGACCAGGTACCAATTCCCGCAGTGAGTTCCACTGGTAGAGCCGGACTGTGTAACTCAGTGAGGACAGGACGTTGCCTGGAGTGGAACAGAGAGACTCCGTAGGACGTTGACATCATTCTGGGGAGCGCCTCTCTTTGGGTTGAATTGTAATGAGGCAGCCAAGCTGCAGCTCGTGTTCGAACTGTGGCCGAACCAAAGCCTCGCCCAACTTCATGATTACTTGTTATTTTTGCGCTCAAAGTACCTCTGTTTTATATCGAATCCCTGCTGCTTTTATTAAAGATTTACTCTCTGTACCCGTA
>JASTWF010000663.1:0-126559 GCA_030390025.1 Squalus acanthias | reverse complement strand
TTATCCTCTTGTCTTTATTCCTCTTGTCTTTATTCCTCTTGTCTTTTATTCCTCTTGTCTTTTATTCCTCTTGTCTTTTATTCCTCTTGTCTTTTATTCCTCTTGTCTTTTATTCCTCTTGTCTTTTATTCCTCTTGTCTTTTATTCCTCTTGTCTTTTATTCCTCTTGTCTTTTATTCCTCTTGTCTTTTATTCCTCTTGTCTTTTATTCCTCTTGTCTTTTATTCCTCTTGTCTTTTATTCCTCTTGTCTTTTATTACTCTTGTCTTTTATTCCGCTTGTCTTTTATTCCTCTTGTCTTTTATTCCTCTTGTCTTTTATTCCTCTTGTCTTTTATTCCTCTTTTCTTTTATTCCTTTTGTCTATTTGTTGTTTGTCTTTTATTCCTCTTGTCTTTTATTCCTCTTGTCTTTTATCCCTCTTGTCTTTTATTCCTCTTGTCTTTTATTCCTCTTGTCTTTTATTCCTCTTGTCTTTTATTCCTCTTGTCTTTTATTCCACTTGTCTTTTAATCCTCTTGACTTTTAATCCTCTTTTCTTTTAATCCTCTTGTCTTTTATTCCTCTTGTCTTTTATTCCTCTTGTCTTTTATTCCTCTTGTCTTTTATTCTTCTTTTCTTTTATTCCTTTTGTCTTTTTATCCGCTTGTCTTTTATTCCTCTTTTATTTTATTCCCTTTGTCTTTTATTCCTCTTGTCTTTTATTCCTCCTGTCTTTTATTCACTTTGTCTTTTATTCCTCTGTCTTTTATTCCTCTTGTCTTTTATTCCTCTTGACTTTTATTGCTCTTTTCTTTTATTCCTCTTGTCTTTTATTCCTCTTGTCTTTTATTCCTCTCGTCTTTTATTCCTCTTGTCTTTTATTCCTCTTGTATTTTATTCCTCTTGTCTTTTATTCCTCTTGTCTTTTATTCCTCTTGTCTTTTATTCCTCTTGTCTTTTATTCCTCTTGTCTATTATTCCTCTTGTCTTTTATTCCTCTTGTCTTTTATTACTCTTGTCTTTTATTCCTCTTGTCTTTTATTCCTCTTGTCTTTTATTCCTCTTGTCTTTTATTCCTCTTTTCTTTTATTCCTTTTGTCTTTTTGTCCGCTTGTATTTTATTCCTCTTATCTTTTATTCCTCTTGTCTTTTATTCCTCTTGTCTTTTATTCCACTTGTCTTTTATTCCTCTTGTCTTTTATTCCTCTTGTCTTTTATTCCTCTTGTCTTTTATTCCTCTTGTCTTTTATTCCTCTTGTCTTTTATTCCTCTTGTCTTTTATTCCTCTTGTCTTTTATTCCTCTTGTCTTTTATTCCTCTTGTCTTTTATTACTCTTGTCTTTTATTCCTCTTGTCTTTTATTCCTCTTGTCTTTTATTCCCCTTGTCTTATATTCCTCTTGTCTTTTATTCCTCTTTTCTTTTATTCCTTTTGTCTTTTTGTCCGCTTGTCTTTTATTCGTCTTTTATTTTATTCCCTTTGTCTTTTATTCCTCTTGTCTTTTATTCCTCTTGTCTTTTATTCCTCTTGACTTTTATTGCTCTTGTCTTTTATTCCTCTTGTCTTTTATTCCTCTTGTCTTTTATTCCTCTCGTCTTTTATTCCTCTTGTCTTTTATTCCTCTTGTATTTTATTCCTCTTATCTTTTATTCCTTTTGTCTTTTATTACTCTTGTCTTTTATTCCTCTTGTCATTTATTCCTCTTGTCTATTATTCCTCTTGTCTATTATTCCTCTTGTCTTTTATTCCTCTTGTCTTTTATTTGTCTTTTATTCCTCTTGTCATTTATTCCTCTTGTCTATTATTCCTCTTGTCTATTATTCCTCTTGTCTTTTATTCCTCTTGTCTTTTATTCCTTTTATCTTTTATTCCTCTTGTCTTTTATTCCTCTTGTCTTTTATTCCACTTGTCTTTTATTCCTCTTGTCTTTTATTCCTCTTGTCTTTTATTCCTCTTGTCTTTTATTCCTCTTGTCTTTTATTCCTCTTTTCTTTTATTCCTTTTGTCTATTTGTCCGCTTGTCTTTTATTCCTCTTGTCTTTTATTCCTCTTGTCTTTTATTCCTCTTGTCTTTTATTCCTCTTGTCTTTTATTCCTCTTGTCCTTTATTCCTCTTGTCTTTTATTCCTCTTGTCTTTTATTCCTCTTGTCTTTTATTCCTCTTGTCTTTTATTCCCTTGTCTTTTATTCCTCTTTTCTTTTATTCATTTTGTCTTTTTGTCCGCTTGTCTTTTATTCCTCTTTTATTTTATTCCCTTTGTCTTTTATTCCTCTTGTCTTTTATTACTCTTGTCTTTTATTCCTCTTGTAATTTATTCCTCTTGTCTTTTATTCCTCTTGTCTTTTATTCCTCTTGTCTTTTATTCCTCTTTTATTTTATTCCTTTTGTCTTTTTGTCCGCGTGTCTTTTATTCCTCTTTTATTTTATTCCCCTTCTATTTAATCCTCTTGTCTTTTATTCCTCTTGTCTTTTATTCCTCTTATCTTTTATTCCTCTTTTCTTTTATTCCTCTTGTCTTTTATTCCTCTTGTCTTTTATTCCTCTTGTCTTTTATTATGCTTGTCTTTTCTTCCTCTAGTCTTTTATTCCCATTGTCCTTTATTCCCCTTGTCTTTTAGTCCTCATGTCTTTTATTCCTCTTGTCATTTATTCCTCTTGACTTTTATTCCTCTTGTCTTTTATTCCTCTTGTCTTTTATTCCTCTTTTCTTTTATTCCTCTTGTCTTTTATTGCTCTTGTCTTTTATTCCCCTTGTCTTTTATTAACCTTGTCTTTTATTCCTCTTGTCTTTTATTACTCTTGTCTTTGATAGCTCTTTTCTTTTATTGCTCTTTACTTTGATTGCTCCTGTCTTTGATTGCTCTTGTCTTTGATTGCTCTTGTCTTTTTTTCCTCTTGTCTTTTATTCCTTTGTCTTTTATTCCTCATGCCTTTGATTCCTCTTGTCTTTTATTCCTCTTGTATTTTATTCCACTTGTCTTTTATTCATCTTGTCTTTTCGTACTCTTGTCTTTTATTACTCTTGTCTTTGATTTCTCTTGTTTTTATTACTCTTGTCTTTGATTTCTCTTGTTTTTATTACTCTTGCCTTTTATTCCTCTTGTATTTTATTCATCTCGTCTTTTATTCCTCTTGTGTTTTATTCCCATTTTCTTTTATTCCTCTTGTCTTTGTTTCCTCTTGTCTTTTATTCCTCTTGTCTTTTATTCCTCTTGTCTTTTATTCCTCTTGTCTTTTAATACTCTTTTCTTTTATTTCTCTTGTCTTTGATTGCTCTTGTCTTTTATTACTCTTGTCTTTTATTCCTCTTATCTTTTATTCCTCTTGTATTTTATTCATCTTGTTTTTATTCCTCTTGTCTTTTATTCCCATTGTCCTTTATTCCTCTTGTCTTTTATTCCTCTTGTCTTTTTTTCCTTTTGTCTTTTTTCCTGTTGTCTTTAATTCCTCTTGTCTTTCATACCCCTTGTCTTTTATTACATTTGTCTTTTATTCCTCTTGTCTTTTATACCTCTTGTCTTTTATTCCTCTTGACTTTTATTGCTCTTGTCTTTTATTCCTCTTGTCTTTTATTCCTCTTGTCTTTTATTCCTCTCGGCTTTTATTCCTCTTGTATTTTATTCCACTTGTCTTTTATTCCTCTTGTCTTTTCGTACTCTTGTCTTTTATTACTCTTGTCTTTGATTTCTCTTGTTTTTATTACTCTTGTCTTTGATTGATCTTGCCTTTTATTCCCATTGTCCTTTATTCCTCTTGTCTTTTATTCCTCTTGTCTTTTATTCCTCTTGTCTTTTATTCCTCTTGTCTTTTAATACTCTTATCTTTTATTTCTCTTGTCTTTGATTGCTCTTGTCTTTTATTACTCTTGTCTTTTATTCCTCTTATCTTTTATTCCTCTTGTATTTTATTCATCTTGTTTTTTATTCCTCTTGGCTTTTATTCCCATTGTCCTTTATTCCTCTGGTCTTTTATTCCTCTTGTCTTTTATTCCTCTTGTCTTTTATACCTCTTGTCTTTTATTCCTCTTGACTTTTATTGCACTTGTCTTTTATTCCTCTTCTCTTTTATTCCTCTTGTCTTTTATTCCTCTCGGCTTTTATTCCTCTTGTCTTTTATTCCTCTTGTCTTTTATTCCTCTTGTCTTTTATTCCTCTTGTCTTTTAGTCCTCTTGTCTTTTATTACTCTTGTCTTTTATTCCTCTTGTCTTTTATTCCTCTTGTCTTTTATTCCTCTTGTCTTTTATTCCTCTTGTCTTTTATTCCTCTTTTCTTTTATTCCTTTTGTCTTTTTGTCCGCTTGTCTTTTATTCCTCTTTTATTTTATTCCCCTTGTATTTTATTCCTCTTGTCTTTTATTCCTCTTGTCTTTTATTCCTCTTGTCTTTTATTCCTCTTTTCTTTTATTCCTCTTGTCTTTTATTCCTCTTGTCTTTTATTCCTCTTGTCTTTTATTATGCTTGTCTTTTCTTCCTCTAGTCTTTTATACCCCTTGTCCTTTATTCCCCTTCTCTTTTATTCCTCATGTCTTTTATTCCTCTTGTCATTTATTCCTCTTGACTTTTATTCCTCTTGTCTTTTATTATGCTTGTCTTTTCTTCCTCTAGTCTTTTATACCCCTTGTCCTTTATTCCCCTTCTCTTTTATTCCTCATGTCTTTTATTCCTCTTGTCATTTATTCCTCTTGACTTTTATTCCTCTTGTCTTCTTTTCCTCTTGTCTTTTATTCCTTTTTTCTTTTATTCCTCTTGTCTTTTATTGCTCTTGTCTTTTATTCCCCTTGTCTTTTATTAACCTTGTCTTTTATTCCTCTTGTCTTTTATTACTCTTGTCTTTTATTACTCTTCTCTTTTATTATCCTTGTCTTTGATAGCTCTTTTCTTTTATTGCTCTTTACTTTGATTGCTCTTGTCTTTGATTGCTCTTGTCTTTGATTGCTCTTGTCTTTTTTTCCTCTTGTCTTTTATTCCCATTGTCCTTTATTCCTCTTGTCTTTGATTCCTCTTGTCTTTTATTCCTCTTGTATTTTATTCCTCTTGTCTTTTATTCCCATTGTCCTTTATTCCTCTTGTCTTTTATTCCTCTTGTCTTTTTTTCCTTTTTTCTTTTATTCCTGTTGTCTTTAATTCCTCTTGTCTTTCATTCCCCTTGTCTATTATTCCTCTTGGCTTTTATTCCTCTTGTCTTTTATTCCTCATGTATTTTATTCCTCTTGTCTTTGATTCCTCTTGACTTTTATTCCTCTTGTCTTTTATTCCTCTTGTCTTTTATTGCTCTTGTCTTTTAGTACTCTTGTCTTTTATTACTCTTGTCTTTGATTGCTCTTTTCTTTTATTACTCTTGTCTTTTATTCCTCTTGTATTTTAAGAACATAAGAACATAAGAAATAGGAGCAGGAGTGGGCCAATCGGCCCCTCGAGCCTGCTCCGCCATTCAATAAGATCATGGCTGATCTGATCCTAACCGCCAATCTACTATCTATCACAGAACCATCTCCTGCATCTAACAGAATGCACACATGACATAGGAGCAGAATCAGGCTACACGGTCCCTGGGCCCGCTCCACTACCCACAGGGCCATGACCGGATCCGAACCTAGACTCATGTCCAAATTCCTGCCCTCTCCCCGTAACCCTTAATGCCCTTTACTTCTAGGAAACTGTCTATTTCTGTTTTAAATTTATTTAATGATGTAGCTTCTACAGCTTTTTGTGGCAGCATATTCCATGGACCTACCACCCTCTGAATGAAGTAGTTCCTCCTCATCTCAGTTTTGAAAGAGCAGCCCCTTATTCTAAGACTATGTCCCCTAGTTCTAGTCTCACCCGTCATCGGGAACATCCTCCCCGCATCCACCCGATCCAACCCCTTCACAATCTTATATGTTTCAATAAGATCGCCACTCATTCTTCTGAACTCCAATGAGTAGAGTCCCAATCTACCCAACCTCTCCTCATATGACCACCCCCTCATCCCCGGGATTAACCGAGTGAACCTTTTTTGCACTGCCTCGAGAGCAAGAATGTCTTTCCTTAAGTAAGGACACCAAAACTGTAAGCAGTATTCCAGGTGTGGTCTCACCAATACATTGTACAACTGAAGCAATACCTCCCTATTTTTATATTCTATCCCCCTAGCAATGAAAGCCAACATTCCATTTGCCTTCTTAATCACTTGCTGCACCTGCATACTAACCTTTTGAGTTTCGTGCACCAGGACCCCCAGATCCCTTTGCACTTCAGTACTCTCCAGTTTCTTGCCATTAAGATAATAAATTGCTCTAGGATTTTTCCTGCCAAAGTGCATCACCTCACACTTTCCAGTGTTGTATTCCATCTGCCAAATCTCTGCCCACTTACTTAGCCTGTCTATGTCCCCTTGCAGGTTTTTTATGTCCTCCTCACTCACTACTTTCCCTCCCATCTTTGTATCATCTGCAAATTTTGATATGTTACACTTGGTCCCTTCCTCCAAATCGTTAATATAGAATGTAAAGAGTTGGGGACCCAGCACTGACCCCTGTGGAACACCACTAGTTATTGATTGCCAGTCTGAGAATGAACCATTTATCCCAACTCTTTGCTTTCTGTTAGATAGCCAATCCTCTATCCATGCCAGAATATTACCCCCAATCCCGTGATTTTTTACCTTAAGCAATAATCTTTTGTGTGGCACCTTGTCAAATGCCTTTTGGATGTCTAAATACACTACGTCCACTGGTTCCCCTTTATCCACTCTATATGTTACTTCCTCAAAGAACTCCAGCAAATTTGGCAAACATGACTTCCCCTTCGTAAAACCATGCTGACTTTGTCCTATTAAATTATGATTATCCAAATGTCCTGTTACTGTTTCCTTAATAATGGACTCCAAAATTTTACCTACCACAGATGTTAGGCTAACCGGTCTATAGTTACCAGCCTTCTGTCGACTGCCCTTTTTAAATAAGGGTGTTACATTAGCAGTTTTCCAGTCTGCCGGGACCTTAGCGGAATCCAGGGAATTTTGAAAAATTATTACCAATGCATCTACAATCCATGCCGCCACTTCCTTCAAGACTCTAGGATGTAAGCCATCAGGTCCAGGTGATTTATCCGCCTTGAGTCCCATTATTTTACCGAGTACCACTTCCTTAGTGATTTTGATCGTGTTTAGCTCCTCTCCCCCTATAGCCCCCTGTTTGTCCAGTGTTGGGATATTCTTAGTGTCCTCTACTGTAAAGACTGATACAAAATATTCATTCAGTGTTTTTGCCATCTCCATATTTCCCACCATTAATTTCCCGGTCTCATCCTCTAAGGGACCAACATTTACTTTAGCCTCCCTTTTTCTTTTTTATATAACTATAAAAACTCTTACTATCTGTTTTTATATTTTTTGCTAATTTACTTTCATAATCTATCTTCCCTTTCTTAATCAATCTTTTATTCCTCTTGTCTTTTATTCCTCTTGTCTTTTATTCCTCTTGTCTTTTAATCCACTTGTCTTTGATTCCCCTTGTATTTTATGCCTCTTGTCTTTTATTCCTCTTGTCTTTTATTCCTCTTGTCTTTTATTCCTCTTTTCTTTTATTCCTATTTTCTTTTGATCCTCTTGCCTCTTATTCCTCTTGTCTTTTGATCCTCTTGTCTTTTATTCCTCTTGTCTTTTATCCCTCTTTTCTTTGATCCCACTCTCTATCTCTCTATATCTTTGGTTATCTCTCTTTGTTTATCTCTCTTTCTCTCTCTCTCTGTTTGTCTCTGTCTCTGTGTCTCCCTCAGGACTTCCCTTCCTACAGTGAAGCACCCTCTCAGTACTGCTCCTCCGACAGTGCAGCACTCCCTCAGGGCTGCCCATACGACAGTGCAGCGCTCCCTGATTAGTGCCCTTCCGACAGTGCAGTGCTCCCTCTGTTCTGACCTCCCACAGTGCAGTGCGGCCTCAGTCGTGTCCCTACAACACTGCAACGCTCCCTCAGTACTGCTCCTCCCTCGTGCAGCACTCCCTCAGTACTGCCCCTCCCACATCTTGGCACTCCCTCAGTACTGCACCGGAGTGTCAGCCTAGATTATATGCTCAATCTCGGGAGTGGCACTTGAACCCACAACCTTCTGACTCGGAGGCGACAGGCTGCCCACTGAGCCACAGCTCTCACTCGGGGCTCCCGTGTTTCCTCCTCCCCCCACCCGTTGCTTCCCTTTTTGGTCCCAGAACCTTGCCTTGTGCTTGTTCCCGCTGTTTCCCCGCTGTCAGGTTTAAGTGGGGGAGCTGTTTGTTTGTTGCCTCTGGGAGCCTCCTGTGATTGCAATGTACCTCCACTGCCATTAAACATCCTGTCAGTCCGCACACTGTGAGCGCCGTACAGATTCTGGGAATGTAATTCCTGGGTTGTTCATTGTCTCAGAGACAGTATGATAACTGGCTCAGATCGAACCGGACCATTGAACCCTCCGAGCTGAGCTTCTAACCCTGTCCACGCTGCAACTCCATGACCGCCCACTTCCACCTCCCTAACATCGCCCCTCTCTGCCCCTGCCTCAGCTCATCTGCTGCTGAAACCCTCATCAATTGCCTTTGTTACCTCTGAAGTCGACTTTTCCAATGCTCTCCTGGACGTCCATCCTCCACCCATTACAAAACACCTGCTGCCCTGCATCCTTGCAACAACTCTCCTTTGCCCACCCACCCGCTGTGCTCGCTGACCTACATCGTTTCCCAATCCGGCAACGCCTCGATTTTAAAATTCCCTTTCTCCTGCTCCAATCGCTCCATGGGTCTCGCCCCTCCTTTCCAGCCCCACAACCCTCCGAGATATCTGCGCTACTCCAATTCTGGCCTCTTGTGCATCGCCGATTTTAATCGCTCCAACACTGGCGGCCGCGCCTTCAGCTGCCGAGGCCCTAAGCTCTGGAATTCCCTCCCTGAACCTCTCCACCTCTCTCCTCTCTTAAATGCCACTTGATTGGCCAAGCTTTTGCTCGTCCCCTCCTCACGTCCCTTTCTTTGTCTTAAGGCTGCTGAAAGTTTAGTTGTTGCTGTAACCTGTGTCTCCGGATTGCTGGGTCAGGGTCTGTGGGCAGAAACTTTCGGAATCATTCCCCTGATCGGGGACCTCCATTGCTATTACACAATCAGGAGCAGGCTGAAGTTGGCATGTTTGTTCAAAGACCTGTCTCTAATGCCGAGGATGAGGTAACCCTTCAATGGGCTCTCTGGAGACCCGCCTGAAGTATAAATATAGGCTCTCTTGGCCACCTCAGCCAGGCTCATCGCCGACATAAACTCCAGCTACCGTCATCACAAGGCAACACCGGCTCCTGGGAGGCAATGCATCGCACCGAGATCATATTCAAGATCAAATACGTTTGCTACCCATTGCTGGCGGCCATCGGCGTTCCCAGTAAGTCTTTTTATATCCGTTCACGGGATGTGGGCGTCACTGGCTGTTACAGAGGGAGTTCCAGGATTTAGACCCTCTGACCTGCTCTTAGAATCATAGAATGGTTACAGCACAGAAGGAGGCCATTCGGTCCGTCAATCCCATGCCAGCTCTCTGCAAGATCACTTCAGCTGGTCCCACTCCCCCGTCCTTTCCCGGTAGCCCTACATTTATTTCCCATCAGGTATTTATCCAATTCCCTTTTGAAAGCCACGGTTGAGGCTGCGTCCACCGCCCTCTCAGGCAGTGCATTCCAGATCCTAACCACTCGCTGAGTAAAAGAGTTTTTCCTCATGTCGCCTTTGGTTTTTCTGCCAGTCACCTTAAATCTGTCTCCTCTCGTACTCGACCCTTCCGCCAATGGGAACAGTTTCTCTCTATCTACTCTGTCCAGACCCCTCATGATTTTGAACACCTCTATCAAATCTCCTCTCAACCTTCTCTGCTCTAAGGAGAACAACCCCAGCTTCTCCAGTCTATCCATGTAACTGAAGACCCTCATACCTGGAACCATTCTGATAAATCTCCTCTGCACCCTCTCTGAGGCCTTCACATCCCTCCTAAAGTTTGGTGCCCAGAATTGGACACAATACTCCAGTTGTGGCCGATCCAGTGTTTTATAAAGGTTCATCGTAACTTCCTTGCTTTTTTACTCTATGCCTCTATTTATTACATAGGATTACATCGGATATACGGCACAGAAACAGGCCATTCGGCCCAACCAGTCCATGCCGGCGTTTATGCTCCACACGAGACTCCTCTCGTCTTTCCTTATCTAACTCTATCAGCGTAACCCTCTATTCCCTTCTCCCTCATATGCTTGTCCAGCCTCACCATAAATCCATCGATACTATTCGCTTCAACCACTCCCTGTGGCAGCGAGTTCCACATTCTCACCACTCTGTGGTGTAGAAAGTATATACAGACCCTTAATTTTTAATATTTCTTGAAATGCCAGGCAGAAATTTTTTCAAAGTGAAATAATGTTGGTGAATGTAATAAGTAGTCTTTCACTGATAAGGGAGGAAACATGATTGTGAGGGGGTAGTCAGAGACAACAGAGATAAACAAACCCTCTTAGTTTTGTAGATATTGTGTCTCTGATGGCTTTTCTGAGGTTGAAGTGGAGCAGTCAAGACTTTGAAGTTTTGAAATGGTTTTCTGCCACGTCTGTACACTTCAGGAGTGAATGAATAATTTGGGGCTGTGATAAGGACAATCTGATGGATGTGTGAGTGTGAACTTTGACTGCTCGAACAAATCAGACCAACATTAAAGGAACATTTCACTATCTCTGAATCATTGATCTACTGCAAAGGCAAGGACAGGTGTATAAAACACAATGGCTAAAGAATATCAGCACTGCAGTTGAAGAAGGTGGCCTGGCCAGTCATTTCACTTACGAGGACCTACAATCAACACTGGACGGATCATCGGCGGGTGGTTGTATGTAAGATTTCTTCTAATATTATTGGTGGACTGCTCGAATAGTGGTTGGAGTTTTGAATCTGTCTCAGGGACAATAAAGACAGAATTAATGGCCCGTATTTTCCAATGCCTACGGGTGGGTACGCGCTGTGTACACACCGGTAGGGACATCAGAAAATACGTTTTCAGGCATGCGAAGTGCATGCGCTGAAAACCGGCATTTCCGATCTGTCAAGAATCCTCTTGACAGATCGGACGCCTGCCCTGGAGAAGGGCCTTTGCGGGTGGAGAGTTGCGCTTTCAGAAGAACCTCCGCCCGCTGAAAACATTTCAAAATCTTACACCAGGTAGAAGCTGGTGTAAAGCCTGCTTTTACCAGCATAGGAGTTTAAAAAAGTTAAAAAATATTTATTTTTTCACTCATTTATAATTTAGAAATACTATAAAAAAAGGTAAGTTTATTTTTAGCCCCGTAAAATCTTTAACTACATTTTTCAAAAAATTTAATTTTTGTTTAATGTAATTTTAACTAATTTTAAAAACGTGATGCTTTTTTAAATGTATTTAATGTTTTGATGAGGCACAAATTCCTATCCCTACAGGTGCGTACGCACTGTTCACTCACCCGTGGTGCCAACGGAAATGCCGGTTTTAGGCATGCACTGCACCTAAGAACATAAGAACATAAGAAATAGGAGCAGGAGTAGGCCAATCGGCCACTCGAGCCTGCTCCGCCATTCAATAAGATCATGGCTGATCTGTTCCTAACCTCAAATCTAAAGAACACAAGAAGTAGGAGCAGGACACGACCACTCAGCCCCTGGGCCCGCTCCGCCACCCACAGGGCCTTGACCGATCCGAACTCAGCCTCATGTTCAAATTCCTGCCCGCTCCCCATAACCCCTAATTCCCTTTACTTCTAGGAAACTGTCTATTTCTGTTTTAAATTTATTTAATGATGTAGCTTCCACAGCTTCCTGGGGCAGCAAATTCCACAGACCTACTACCCTCTGAGTGAAGAAGTTTCTCCTCATCTCAGTTTTGAAAGAGCAGCCCCTTATTCTAAGATTATGCCCACTAGTTCTAGTTTCACACATCCTTGGGAACATCCCTACCGCATCCACCCGATCAAGCCCCTTCACAATCTTATATGTTTCAATAAGATCGCCTCTCATTCTTCTGAACTCCAATGAGTAGAGTCACAATCTACTCAACCTCTCCTCATATGTCCATCCCCTCATCCCCGGGATTAACCGAGTGAGCCTTCTTTGTACTGACTCGAGAGCAATTATGTCTTTTCTTAAGTATGGACACCAAAACTGTATGCAGTATTCCAGGTGCGGTCTCACCAATACCTTATATAACTGTAGCAATACCTCCCTGTTTTTATAATCTATCCCCCTAGCAATAAAAGCCAACATTCCGTTGGCCTTCTTGATCACCTGCTGCACCTGCATACTAACTTTTTGATTTGCGCTGGAAACCGGCATTTGCGATCTGTCAAGAAAGCTCTTGACAGATCATCCGGCTGCCCTGGAGAAGGGCCTCTGCGGGTGGAGAGTTCCGTTTTTTGGAGACCCTCCGCCGCAGAAAACACTTACAATTCTTGCGCCTGGTAAAAGCAGGCGTAAGGCCTGCTTTTACCAGGATAAGAGTTGGAAAAAGTTAAAAAAATTATTTTCCACTGATTTAGATTTTAAAATACTTTAAAGAAAGGTAAGTTTATTTTTACCCCCGTTAAAAACTTTAATAATGTTTTCCAAAAAATAAAATTTTTGTTTAAAATATTTAATTTATTTTAATTTAAAGTCATTTTACAAATGTGATTTTTTTTAAATTTATTTAATGTTTTACGATGTTTTTGGGGTGATCTCCATTCATATATTTAGGAAGGATCGACAAAAAAGAAAGGGAGGAGGGGTAGCATTGCTGGTAAAAGAGGGGATAAATGCAATTGAAAGGAAGGATATTAACTCAGTTAATACAGAATCTATATGGGTGGAGCTAAGAAATAGCGAGGGGCGAAAAACATTAATAGGAGTGGTATATAGGCCTCCAAATAGTAAAATAGAGGTTGGGGAGGGCATCACGAGGGAAATTAGAGAAGCGTGCAATAAGAGCACAGCTGTCATCATAGGTGACTTTAACTTACATATAGATTGGACTAGCCTAATCAGTAAAAATAATGAGGAGGAGGAATTCCTTGAGTGTTTAAGGGATGGTTATCTGGATCAATATGTCGAGGAACCAACTCGGGAACAGGCTATATTGGACTGGGTACTGTGCAATGAGAAGGGACTAATTAGTAATCTTGTTGTACGGGGACCCTTGGGTCAGAGCGATCATAACATGATCGATTTCTCACTCGAAATGGAGAGCGAAGAAATTGACTCAGAGACTAAGGTCCTGAATTTAAACAAGGGGAATTATGATGCCATTAGACGGGAACTGAGTAGGTCTGATTGGACAACGTTCCTGGGAGGACTGGAGGTAGATAAACAATGGCAAGCATTTAAAGATAGAATGACAAAATTGCAAAAATTGTTTATACCAATCTGGCATAAAAGGAAATCTAAAAAGGTGACTCAACCGTGGATAACAGGGGAAATTAGAGACAGCATAAAATCCAAAGATAGGGCGTATAAAATAGCCAAAAAACGCGCCAGAGCGGAAGATTGGGAACAGTTTAAGATAGAGCAAAGGAGGGCAAAGGGCTTAATCAAGAAGGGCAAAATAGCTTACGAAAGCAAGCTGGCGGAAAATATAAAAACTAACTCCAAAAGCTTTTATAAGTATATCAAGAGGAAAAGACTGGTGAAAACCAAAGTTGGTCCATTGCAGTCAGATACGGGGGAATATATAATGGGAAATAAGGAAATGGCAGACCAACTAAATGCATACTTTGGGTCAGTCTTTACGAAGGAAGACACAAAAAACCTCCCTGGGATATCGGGAAAAATAGGGACATTGGCAAAGGAGGAACTGACGCAAATCAATATCTCTAAGGATATGGTGTTAAGGAATCTAAAGGGATTGAAGGCGGACAAATCCCCAGGGCCTGATAACATGCATCCTAGGGTACTGAAGGAGGTGGCCCTAGAGATAGCGGATGCACTAAGCATGATTTTTCAGAATTCATTTGACTCGGGAACAGTGCCCATGGATTGGAGGGTAGCTAACGTTACCCCACTATTCAAAAAGGGGGGTAGGGAAAAAGCAGGTAATTACAGACCTGTAAGCCTTACATCAGTGGTGGGCAAAATGCTGGAGTCCATCATTAAGGATGAAATAGCCGAGCACTTAGCAAATGGGGACAGGATAGGACAGAGTCAACATGGATTTACAAAGGGTAAATCGTGCTTGACTAATCTATTGGAATTTTTTGAGGGAGTAACTGGTAAAATAGATGGGGGAGAGCCAGTAGATGTGGTGTACCTGGACTTCCAAAAGGCCTTCGATAAGGTCCCACATAAAAGATTAGCATGGAAAATTGAAGCTCATGGGATAAAGGGGAAAGTATTGACGTGGATAGAGAACTGGCTGTCAGATAGAAAACAGAGAGTTGGAATAAACGGCTAATTTTCTGAATGGCAGGCAGTAACAAGTGGGGTACCACAGGGATCTGTCCTGGGTCCCCAGCTGTTCACAATTTATATTAATGACCTGGATCAGGGAGTCGAATGCAGCATTTCCAAATTTGCAGACGACACTAAACTAGGAGGGGGGGTGGGCTCAGAGGAGGAGACCAGGAAGCTCCAGAGCGATTTGGACAGACTGGGTGATTGGGCGGATAAATGGCAGATGCACTATAATGTGGACAAGTGCGAAGTTATCCACCTTGGGTGCAGGAACGGGAGGGCAAATTATTATTTAAATGGCAATAAATTGGGAGAGGGGGAAGTACAGAGAGACCTGGGTGTTCTTGTACACCAGTCACTGAAGGCGAGCATGCAGGTGCAACAGGCGGTCAAGAAGGCAAACGGTATGCTGGCCTTCATAGCAAAAGGGTTGGAATACAGGAACAGGGATACCTTGCTGCAGCTGTACAGGGCACTGGTGAGACCACACCTCGAGTACTGTGTACAGTTTTGGTCGCCTCATCTGAGGAAAGATGTTCTTGCCATGGAGGGGGTGCAGCGGCGATTCACCAGGCTGATACCAGGAATGGCGGGATTGACCTATGAGGAGAGACTATGTAGTTTAGGGATGTACACACTGGAGTTTAGAAGATTGAGAGGGGACCTCATAGAAGTGTATAAAATTCTGACAGGTCTAGACAGATTAGATGCAGAAGGAATGTTTCCCTTGGCGGGTGAGAACAGAACTAGAGGACATAATTTAAGGATAAGGGCTAAACCATTTAGGACAGAAATGAGGGGGAATTTGACAGGTCTGTATGAAGGGAGATGCCCTTCTCTGATTGGCTCCCCATGGCCCACGTGATCCCAGGGACGCTGCAAACCGCCTGCGCCTCTGGGAGACGTGGGCCCTGCGCACCGGCAGTTTGGAGAGGCCCAGCAACGGAACTCTGCGCCTCCCGGGAGCCCTCCGGTCTTGGCGCAGATATTTCCGAATCGCAGCCCTCCGCCCGCGGGAGGTCTTCGATCGGAATTTCTGGGCCGATGTGTTTTTGTGGTGATCTCCATTCATACTCTTTACAGGTCTATCGGAAATGGTCGCACCTCGGGAGCCCTCAGGTAAAGGCGTAGATTTTTAGCCAATAGGAGGCATCCGCACGCAGGAAGCCTCCTATCGGAAATTATGGGCCCATGTGTCTGGTGTAATTTCTCATAAGTCTCAAGTCCGAACTTTATAAGCTATTGGATGGGGCGAGGGGTAATTCTGCACGTCTTACACTGGGTAAAGATGGTTCTTCTGAAGTTTCTTCTGAATTTCTATTGAGTTCCTTATTGGATTTCTTGGTGACTCTCGTATTTTGATGGCCTCTAGTTACGCTATTCCCCACAAATGGAAACGTTCTCTCTGTATCCACTATATCAAAACCATTCCTAATTTTATAGAGCTCCATTACGTCACCCCTCAGCCTTCTTTTTTCAAGAGAATAGAGACCCAGCCTGTTCATCCTTTTCTGATATGTATACCTTCGCATTTCTGGTATCATCCTTGTAAATCTTCTCTGCACCCTCTCCAGTGCTGCTATATCCTCTTGATAATATGGCGACCAGATCTGGACGCAGTACTCCAAGTGTGGTCTAACCAAGGTTCGATACAGGTTTAACATAACTTCCCTACATTTCAATTTTATACTGCTAGAAATAAACCCTAGTGCTTCATTTGCCTTTTGTATGGTCTTGCTAACCTGTGTCGCAACTTCTAGTGATTTGTGTATTTGTACTCCGAGATCCCTTTGTTCCTCTACCCCACCTAGACTCGCACCCTCCAAGTGATAAGTGAGCTCCCTATTCTTCCTAACAAAATGTATATCTCACATTTATCTTTGTTGGACTTCATTTGCCAATTATATGCTCATTCTTTAAGTTTATTAATGTTCTCCTGTAACTTGTTGCAGTCCTCCTCAGTATTGACTACCCCCCCCCCCCCCCAATGGGGCGTCATCTGTAAATTTAGAAAATGTGTTTTTGATTCCAAAGTCTAAATCGTTAATGTAAATTGTGAACAGCAGTGGTCCCAGCACTGATCCTTGTGGAACACCACTACCCACCTTCTGCCACTGTGAATAGCTACCCTTTAACCCTACTCTCTGCGTTCTGGCTTGAAGCCAGTTAGCTATCCATTCTGCTACTTGTCCCTTGACTCCACATTCTCTGACCTTGTTCATTAGTCTATTATGTGGTACCTTATCGAAGGCCATTTGAAAATCTAGATAAATTACATCTACTGCATTACCATTGTCTACGCTCTCTGTTACCTCTTCAAAAAATTCAATAAGGTTGGTCAAGCAAGGTTTTCCCTTTTGAAATCCATGCTGACTATTCATCATTATATTTTTGGTTTCTAGATGTTCTTCTCGTTTAGTAGGGATTCCATTATTTTTCCGACAATCGATGTTAAACTGACTGGTCTATAATTCCCTGGATATGTTCTATCCCCCTTCTTAGATATCGGTCTTACGTTAGCCATCCGCCAGTCCTCTGGAACTACAACTTTTGCTAATGAATTATTAAATATGTGTAGTAATGCCTCTGTTATCTCTTCCCTAGATTCTTTTAAAATGCGTGGATGCAATCCATCCGGACCAGGGGTTTAATCCTCTTTGAGTTTGATTAGTTTATTTAATATATGCCCTTTTTATTTTAAATGCACTTATCTCATTACTAATCTCATCATCCAATGTCATGGCCACCTGTTCTGTCTACCTGGTAAACACTGAAGCAAAATAATTATTTAATATTTCTGCCATCACTCTATTGTTACCTGTGGTATTGTCCTGACTATACATTAATAGCCCTATTCCCATCCCAACCATCCTTTTTTTATTGATGTGCCTATAAAATATTATACTATTTTGTTTTATGCTTCATTGATAATTTAATTTCATAGTTCCTCTTTGCCTTCCTAATTGTTTTTTTGACTTCTCTCCTAATATCTTCGTATTCTCCCATTTCATGCACTCCTCTGCTGTCCATGTACTTCACGCATGCCTCGTTCCTTACCCTCAATTGTTCCCTTATGGCTTTATTCATCATGGAGTCTCATTGTTGTTTAGCTTGTTCTTTCCTTTTAACGGAATATATTGTTCCTGGCCTCTGTTCAACACCGTTTTAAATGTTTCCCATTGCTCTTCTACATCGTTGTTCGTCAATATTGTTGCCCATTTATTTTCCCAAGTTCTATTCTCAGCCGCTCAAAATCTTCTTTTTTCGAATCTATTAACGTGGTTTCCATCATACTTATGTCCTTCTCTATTATCATCTTAAAACGTATTATATTATGGTCACTATTGCCTATATGTTCCCCTACTTTTACTTCTCTTATTTACTCTGATTTATTCGCCATTACTAGATCCAATAGCGAATCCTCCCTTGTTGGGCTTTTTACATATTGGGTTAGAAAGGAGTCCTGTACACCTTGTAGGAACTCCATTCCCTTATCCCCTTTACCTACCTCTTCTGTCCAATTAATATCGGGGTAGTTGAAATCCCCCATGATTATTATTATAAGTGTATTTACTCATTTCCCGAATTTGTCTGCATATCTATTCCTCCAACTCCCTTCCAATATTAGGTGGTCTGTAGACTATGCCTATTAGTGTGATTGATCCTTTATTATCTTTTAGCAATATGGATTCTATTTTTGTCTTGAAGCCCAGTATGAAGCCCAGTATTCGGGCAAAACTGACTGAAAAAGCTTTTATAAATATGTGAAGAGAAAACGATTGGTGAAGTCAAGCGTAGGTCCCTTGCAGTCAGTATCAGGGGAATTTATAATGGGGATCAACGAAATGGCAGACCAATTAAATACATACTTTTATCACAGAATCCCCACAGTGCAGATAGAGGCCATTTCGGCCCATCGAGCCTGCACCGACACATATCCCACCCTATCCCCGTAACCCCACGTATTTAATCCCCCCTAACACTAAGGGTCAATTTATCATAGCCAAATCAACCTAACCCGCATATCTTTGGACTGTGGGAGGAAACCGGAGCACACCCACGCAGACACGGGGAGAATGTGCAAACTCCACACAAATAGTCACCCGAGGCTGGATTCGAACCCAGGTCCCTGGCGCTGTGAGGCAGCAGTGCTAACCACTATGCCACCGTGTTGCCTCTTTGGCTCTGTCTTCACAAAGGAGGACACAAATAACCTCCCAGAGATGTCGGGGAACATAGGGTCTAATGAGAGGGAGGAACTGAATGAAATCAGTATTTGTAGGGAAATGGTGTTAGCGAAATTGACGGCATTAAAGGCCGATAAATCCCCAGGGCCTGTTAATCTACATCCTAGGGTACTTAAGGAAGTGGCCCTGGAAATAGTAGATGCATTGCTGGTCATCTTCCAAAATTCTATAGCCTCTGGAACAGTTCCCATGGATTGGAGGGTAGCTAATGTTACCCCACTATTCAAAAAAGGTGGTGGAGAGAAAACGGGGAATTATAGATCGGTAAACCTGACATCGGTTGTGGGGAAAATGCTAGAGTCCATTATAAAAGATGTAATAGCAGAGCACTTGGAAAACAGTGACAGGATTGGACAAAGTCAACATGGATTTACAAAAGGTAAATCGTGCTTGACTAATCTACTGGAAGTTTTTGAGGATGTAACTGATAGAATAGATATGGGAGAACCAGTGGATGTGGTGTATTTGGACTTTCAGAAGGCTTTCGATAAGGTCCCGCATAAGAGATTAGCGTTTAAAGTTAAGGTACATGGGTTTGGGGGCAAGGTACTGAATTGGATAGAGAACTGGTTGGCAGACAGGAAGCAAAGAGTTGGAATAAACGGGTCTTTTTCCGAGTGGCAGGCAGTGACTAGTGGGGTTCCGCAGGGATCGGTCCTAGGACCCCAGCTATTCACTATATATATAAATGATCTAGACGAGGGAACTAGATGTAATATCTCCAAGTTTGCAGACGACACAAAACTGGGTGGGCGTGTGTGCTGCGAGGAGGATGCCGATAAACTCCAGTATGATTTGGACAGGTTGGGTGATTGGGCAGAAGCGTGGCAGATGCAGAATAATGTTGATAAATGCGAGGTTAGACACTTTGGTGGCAAAAAAGAAAGGCAGATTATTATCTGAACGGCAATAGATTGGGAGAAGGGGAAGTGCAACGAGACCTGGGTGTCCTTGTGCACCAGTCGCTGAAGGTAAGCATGCCGGTACAGCAGGCGGTTAAGAAGGCAAATGGTATGTTTGCCTTCGTAGTGAGAGGGTTTGAGTACAGGAACAAGGATGTCTTGCTGCAGCTGTACAGGGCCTTGGTGAGACCACACCTTGAGTATTGTGTGCAGTTTTGGTCGCCTTATCTGAGGAAGGATGTTCTTTCCATGGAGGGAGTGCAGCGAAGATTTACCAGACTGATACCTGGGATGGCAGGAATGATGTATGAGGAGAGATTGGGTCGATTAGGCTTATATTCGCTAGAGTTTAGAAGAATGAGAGGGGATCTCATTGAAACTTCTAAAATTCTAACAGGGCTGGACAGACTGGTTGCAGGAAGGATGTTCCCGATGGCGGGTGAGTCCAGAACAAGATGTCACAGTCTGAAGATACGGGGTAAGCCATATAGGACATAGATGAGGAGGAATTTCTTCACCCAGAGAGTGGTGAACTTGTGGAATTCTCTACCACAGAAGGCAGTTGAGGACAAGTCAGCAATTATATTCAAGAAGGAGTTAGATATATTTCTTAAGGCTAAAGGTATCAAGGGATATGGGGAGAAGGCAGGGACAGGGTACTGAGTTTGGATGATCAGCCATGATCTCATCGAATGGTGGAGCAAGCTCGAGGGGCCGAAAAGCCTACTCCTGCTCCTATCTTCTATGTTTCTATTCTTTTACAACCGCTTTTCAACCTGCCCTGCCACCTTCAACGATTTGTGCAAATATACCCCCTGATCTCTCTGTTCCTGCACCCCCTTTAGGTATGTATCCTTTAGTTTATATTGCCTCTCCTCGTTTTTCCTACTAAAATGTTTCACTTCGTTCTTTTCTGCGTTAAACTTCATCTGCCACGTGTCCGCCCATTCCACCATCCTGTCTATGTCCTCTTGAAGTCTACCACTATCCTCCTCACTGTTCACTATACTTCTAAGTTTTGCGTCATCTGCAAATTTTGAACTTGTGCCCTGTACACTCAAGTCCAAGTCAATAATATATATCAAGAAAAGCAGTGGTCCTTGTACCGACCTCTGGGGAGCACCACTGTATACCTTCCTCCAGTCCGACAAAGAACCGTTCACCACTACTCTCTGTTTCCTGTCACTTAGCCAATTCCGTATCCATGCTGCCACTATCCCTTTTATTCCATGGGCTTCAACTTTGCTGGCAAGTCTATTATGTATCACTTTGTCGAACGCCTTTTGGAAATCCATGTACACTACGTCAACCGTATAGCCCTCATCAACCCTCTCTGTTACCTCATCAAAAAACTCAATCAAGTTAGTTAAACACTATTTGCCTTTAACAAATCCGTGCTGGCTTTCCTTAATTAATCCACACTTGTCCAAGTAAATGTTAATTTTGTCCTCGATTATCGTTTCTAGTGTCTTTAACATAACAACATTTCCCAAGGTGCTTGACAGGAGCGTATCGAACAAAACTTGACACCGAGTCACAAAAGGAGATATTAGGACAGGTGACCAAAAGTTTGGTCAAACAGGTAGGTTTTAAGGAGTACTGAGCAGTACTGAGGGAGCGCCGCACTGTCGGAGTGGAAGTACTGAGGGAGCGCCACACTGTCAGAGGGGCAGTACTGAGGGAGCGCCGCACTGTTGTAGGGGCAGTACTGAGGGAGCGCCGCACTGTCGGAGGGGCAGTACTGAGGGAGCGCCGCACTGTCGGAGGGGCAGTACTGAGGGAGCGCCGCACTGTCGGAGGGGCAGTACTGAGGGAGCGCTGCACTGTCGGAGGGGCAGTACTGAGGGAGCGCTGCACTGTCGGAGGGGCAGTAATGAGCTAGCGCCGCACTGTCGGAGGGGCAGCACTGAGGGAGCGCCGCACTGTCGGAGGGGCAGTACTGAGGGAGCGCTGCACTTTCAGCGGGGCAGTACTGAGGGAGCACCGCACTGTCGGAGGGGCAGTACTGAGGGAGCACCGCACTGTCGGAGGGGCAGGACTGAGGGAGCGCTGCACATTTGGAGGGGCAGTACTGAGGGAATGCCACACTGTCGGAGGAGCAGTACTGAGGGAGCGCTGCACTTTTGTCAGGTCAGTACTGAGGGAGTGCTGCACTGTCGGACGGGCAGTAATGAGAGAGTGCTGCACCGTCGAAGTAGCAGTACTGATGATCTGGTCATTATCACATTGCAGTTTATGGGAGCTTGCTGTGCACAAATTGTATGCCACTTTTCCTGCATTACAACAGTGTCTACACTTCAAAAACAGTACTTCATTGGCTGTGATTCGCTTTGTGAGGTCTTGAGCTGCAGTAGAAATGGCAATTCGTTCTTTTTTTCACGGTCTCTCTCTCTCTCTCTCTCTCCCCTGCAGTTAACGTCATGGCGATCGCCATCCTGTCCCGGGGCAAGTGCGGACTCTCCCAGTGTGTCACGCGCTACCTGGTGGCCATGGCTGCGGCGGACCTGGCGGTGGTGATCACCGACGTGATCCTGAACCACATTAACAGCATATACTTCCACCTGACCTTCCTGTACATCACGCCGGTGTGCTGCCTCCGGGCCGTCCTCCTCACCGCTGCCACCGAGATCTCCGTCTGGCTGACCGTGGCCTTCACCTCGACCGTTTCATCGCGATCTGCTGCCGGCTGCTCAAGGCCCGATACTGCAGCGGGGCCACGGCGGCCGCGGTGATCGGGGCGGTGAGCTTGCTCTTCTGTCTCAAAAACGTCCCGTGGTACTTCAAGTACGAGCCGCGGATCGTCATCAAGGACACGCAGATGCTGTGCAGGGTCAAGCAGGACTTCTACACCTTGCCGGCCTGGGAGGCTTATGACTGGTTTCACATCATTCTGACCCCGACCTTTCCCTTCATCCTGATCTTGCTGCTCAACGCCCTCACCATCAGGTACGTCCTCTTGGCCAGCAGAGCCCGCAGGAGACTGCAGGGTCACGGCAAGGAGGGGACGCGGGCTGACCCAGAGTTTGAGAGCCGCAGGAAGTCCATGGTTCTGCTCCTCACCATCTCTGGGAGCTTTGTCCTGCTGTGGTCGGTCTATGTCATCTACTTCTTGGACGTGCGGGTCAGAAACGATTACTATTACAGCGGTTACGACGACCCAGATTACATCTTCCAGGAGGTGAGCACTATACTGAAGCTGCTCAGCTCCTGCACCAACACCTGCATCTACATGGCCACCCAGAAAAAGTTCAGGCAGCAACAGAAGACGGGCTGATTTATCCGTTCAAATGCCTCGCTAAATTAGTGAAGAGATTGAGGGTTTCCAGCATCGGCACTTGAGACAGGCCTTGGATTGACCCCGCAAGCTTTCCCGACTATCACCGCTCCCTCAACAAAGCTGGGTGAGAATGTAAGTTGTGAGGAGGATGCAAGGAGGCTTCAAGGGGATATAGACGGGCTAAGTGAGTGTGCAAGAACATGGGAAATGGAATATAATGTAGACAAATGTGAAGTTATCCACTTTGGTAGGAAAAACAGAAAAGCAGAGTATTTTTGAAATAGTGAGAGATTGGGAAATGTTGGTGTTCAGAGGGACCTGGCTGTTCTTGTACACGAATCATTGAAAGTTAACATGCAGGTACAGCAAGCAATTAGGAAAGCAAATGCTATGTTGGCCTTTATTACACGAGGATTTGAGTATAAGAGTAAAGCCTGCTTACTGCAATTATATGGGGCCCTGGTGAGACCACACCTGGAGAATTGCGCACAGTTTTGGTCTCCTTATCTAAGGAAGGATATACTTGCCATAGATGGAGTGCAACGAAGGTTTATCAGACTGGTTCATGGGCTGGGTTGATTGTCCCATGAGGAGAGATTGAGTAGACTAGGACTATATTCTCTAGAATTTATAAGAATGAGAGGTGATCTCATTGAAACATATAACATTCTTACAGGGCTTGACAGGTTGGATGCAGGGATAATGTTTCCCCTGGCTGGGGAGTCTAGAACTAGGGGTAAAAGTCTCAGAATAAGGGGTTGGCCATTTAGTACTGTAATGAGAATAAATTTATTCACTCAAAGGGTGGTGAATCTTTGGAATTCTCTACTCCGGAGGCCTGTGGAAGCTCAGTCCTTGAGTATATTCAAGGCAGAGATCGACAGATTTTTCAATATTAAATGAATCAATTATGTTCTTATGATATGGGGATAGTGCAGGAAAGTGGAGATGAGGTAGAAGATCAGCCATGATTGTATTGAATGGAGGAGCAGGTTTGGAGGCCAAATGGACTGCTCCTGCTTATGTTCTTATGTGTAAACCACATCTGACCCTCTGGATCCAGCTCCAGCCGCCCGCTGCCGGTTCGAGTCCGGTTGTGGTGACAGCGGCTCAGGGTCGCACCAACTGGTTTTATATCGGGACAGTGTTTGAGGGAGGGGCTGTTCAGCGGTGGTGTGAGAATAATTTTTAGAATGAGGTTTGTTAGATTAAAGAGCTCTTTTTCTGTTATTTTCGCTTTACGCTCTGCCCAGTTGTATATACGGACAGTTTACAATGTTTAAGCGATGTGGGGTGATCAATGTTTGTGCAGTAACTCTGTCACCCAGTGTGAGCCTGAAAGACAATCCCCCAGCCTGCGTCCGAACCTATCCAACAGGTGCTTTATGGCCGATTACCTCAGTTGGTGAGAGCGTGGTGCGAATAACGCCAAGGTCACGGGTTTGATCCCAGTACAGGA
The DNA here is from genome assembly GCA_030390025.1 of Squalus acanthias. NCBI lineage: Eukaryota > Metazoa > Chordata > Chondrichthyes > Squaliformes > Squalidae > Squalus > Squalus acanthias. Next base: position 102,268 of record JASTWF010000663.1, on the reverse strand, counting down.
CATCCGAATACTTTCGTAATTTTAAGGCTATCGTAACATTTAAAATACAAACTTTATTAGGAAACAATTCCACACCGAATCTCACGGGGGAATTATTTGGATTAACATCCATTACACCTTTGACACCGGGGCGGAGAGGCACATAGACCATAGAATCAGAGATTGATACGGCACAGAAGGAGGCCATTCGGACCATCAAGTCAGCGCTGGCACTTTGAAAGAGTTCTCCAATTAGTCCCACTCCCCTGCTCTTTCCCCACAGCCCTGCAAATTTCTCCTGTTCAATTATTTATCCAATTCTCTTTTGAAAGTTACTATTGAATCTGCTTCCACCGCCCTTTCAGGCAGCGCATTCCCAATCAGAATAACTCGCAGCGTAAAACATGTTTCCTCATCTCCCCTCTCGTTCTTTTGCCGGTTATCTTCAATCGGTGTCCTTTGGTTACCGAACCTCCTGCCACTGGAAAAAGTTTCTGCTTATTTACTCTATCAAAACCCCTTTTAATTTTGAAAACCTCTATTAAGTTTCCTCTTAACCTTCTGAGGAAAACAATCCCAGCTTCTGCAGTCTCTCCACATAACTGAAGTCCCTCATCCCTGGGACCACTCTGTGATACGTCAAACTGAGGCTCTCGCTCTGTGTGTCTGTCTCTCTTTCTGTGTCGCTATCTGTATCTCTCTTTGTCTCTGTCTCTCTCTTTGTCTCTGTCTCTCTCTTTATCTCTGTCTCTCGCTATGTCCTTCTCTACTCTCTCTTTCTCACTCTGTTCACAGCTCGACTGTTCCTCTGACAGATTCGACATCTGTTAGTTTCCTCGTTAGTATAGTATCCCCGCCTGGTTACGCGGGTGACCGGGGTTCAATTCCCCGACGGGGAAGACGCTTTTTAACATCCCCAATTTTAAACCTTTGGGCAGCTCCTTAAAATGCTTCTTGGACAAGGTGAACAGAAAAAAAGTAACTAAAAGAATTTTAAAAGATGTACTGGCATATGAAGATATGTAAAACAACTTCCTGCACCAATTCCTCGTTACTATAGTGCCCCCTCTCTGTTTCCCTCTCCCTTTTGTGTGGGGCACGGAGGAGGGAGAGAGTGACAGAGAAAATGAGATTAACAGGGTTACGCACAAAAAGCTGGGGTTTGGGACTAAGCACGACTGCTCTTTCAAAGAGACAGCACAGTTATGACGGGCCGAATGGCCTCCCTCTGTGCTGCATGAATCCATGAAACTCAGATGGATATCTGAGACATACACACACAAAGAGAGCACACACACATGTCTGTCTCTTTATGTGTTTGAGCATTTGTCTCAAGCACTGCATAACTACTTCCTCTACCAGGTCCTTGATAGTATAGTGGTGAGTATTCAATTCCCCGACGGCTACTCTCTGTCTGTCTCGCTCTGTCTCTGAGAAAAGCACAGAAGGAAACAGATTTCAAGTGGATGCCTACCCGCACTTGTTGCTGTGGTTTCGCAAACATGTCTTTTGTGTTCTCACCTAAAAAATGTCATTTTGTACGAAAAGTTTGCCTGGCGTGAAAATTATCTTAATTTCACAAATGCTCATCCTTGCCTTCTGTAAAATTCCTGCTGTTTCAAAGTTAGCAGGAAATGACTCAACCTTTCTGTTAACATTTGGAACTAGACACTTTAAATGTTGCCCACATTTAACTGTAGCTGACAGTGTCAGAACACTTACAGTTATCAATAGTCTTGCATGTATCTTCTTGCCCACTGCATCACCGTAAACACCCACAATCTATTGGGAGAGGGTAGGCTTCAGAGGCTAGACGAAATTGGCATGGGCTCAGCGAATTACTAACTGGGTGGAGGGCTGCAAGGTGCTTGTTGCTGATCCAGGAGGGGACTAAACCTTGTTTAAATCCTCCAGGTTGCTACGGCCCTCGCCCAGCAACCATGCCCCGTTCAGCACACACACCTCATTCTGTGCAGCCTGATCCGATGCATTCATATCCTCCCGTATGAGTGCATTTACTGTTTTGGCATGCCTTTCCAATTCTGCAATAATTTACTTTAAAAGAACCGTCATAGCTTGGTCCTCATGTAGCTCTGAGCCTACCACTGTGTTCCCATCCTTCAGGATCTTTCTTAACTGGGTTTTTGAAACATTTATCTGTGTCTGTAATTCCATGTCATCCAGGCTATTTATTACAGAGGACCCTGTACTAAAGGCAGTGAAAACATCATTCCAGGCTCCCCTTTTTTGTCTACCCGTGCCCATAGGGTTCTCAGGTTAATTCTGTATAGCTCTACCTTGTCTATATTGGCAAAATCAAATTCGTAAAATTTCCTAAACATTTCCTTTAGCAGGGCCTGGTACAGCTGCTCCGTTTCCTTAGGACACCACTCAGGTACGTATACCTCGGTAAGGTTTAATATTACTGAAGCTACTGCATAGTGTACCCCCTGGTATGGAACCTTTTCGGTTGGTACTAGGACTAACCCATTCCCTGGTCCCTTGGTGGTGGTAGGGCACCTTTCTTCCAGGGTTTTCGGTACCTGGGTCGTGGGTAGGGGCTTTCGGATGTGTGCCACGAGTTCAGTGGCATTAACTGGGACCGGAATGTGGGGGACCACGCAACCATGCAGGCTAGAATCCCACCCTATCCCCTCCCCGGCATCTTGCCATTGGCTGGAGAAGATGATGGATACCCCTGTGGGGCAGGCTTCCTCTGATCCCCACATACAAACATAGACTCCCTGTTCAGACTCCCACCACTTATCCCAACAATCACTAACTCCTCCTTGGGTCCCTGTGATTGTCCGGTGGGTGTCGTTCCCTAATCTTTCCCAGTCGGCTGTATGGTCCCCTGCTTCGCTGCTCAGCTTCCTGAGCCACCACCACCTATTCAAGGGGATTCGTCCCTTACAGGTAAGGCACACACGCTTCCGCTCGGTGACACTGACCCTTGTGGCAACGACCTGTATTCTGGGGCATGGGAGGGAGGCCTCCCCGTACGTGAAACCGGGCTGGTTGGAGTATTTAGTAGAGTTGGACCCCAGCCACCCTGGCCACCTTCCCTCGTGGAAGTAGATGGTGAGCTCCTCCACTCCCCGCTCGCAACCCCCTGCGGTGACGACTGGTGCTCTCACTCCTGAGCACCCATAGATGTGGGAGTCCTACACGTCACCTCGGTCACCGATGCTCACCCCTACTAGGGCGAGCAGGAGCAGAAACCTTGTCATTCCGAATTCCTTTCTGTAGGGGCACACACAAAACATATATCCATGTCCCAGAAAGGTTCTCTGGCTGGATGATTAATCAAGCCCTTAAACTTGAAAAAAATCTCTACAAACAACTAAACTAATGATAACCATAACCGCCAAAACTGCAATTACTTAAAACCGAAAAATTCTGTACATTTGCCGCCCGTCTCCGGACGGCCAGGTTAAATCCTATTTAGTCTCTGCCTTATGTGGCCTCTGGATGGCTTGTACACCTGGGTGTAGTGCGGCCTGTACCGCCAGTCCCAGAAGGCCTTCCTCAAAACCGCTGGGGGTATCTTAACATCCCAGCTGCGTCCTGTGCTGCAGCACACTACCCCCTTTGGTGTGGCTGCAGCGCCCTCGTTCATATCTGTGGGCTCCTCCCAGCCTGAGGCTGCGGGCGGGGGACCCTTCTCTCTATCTTCTCCCAGTACTACCTCTACTGTGAAACCCTCACTGTTGGAGGCTGTAGGCTGGGAATCCCCAACTTTAGAACGCTCCCTGCTCTTGGGCGCACTTCTTCGGGTTGCAACCCTCTTTGTGTGGGACCCTCTGAACAGATACACCTGTGGCCACAGGAGCCTTTGCTGTGGTGTGCGGGGAGACCTTCTTAGGGCTCTGGCCACTGGGGGTGTGCTTGAGTCCCACATAATCGGTGGAATGACCTCTCCTGTGAGACAACACACTGCCCCTCCCGCTGCAGCTTGTGCGTCTGCCACAGTTGCGGCTGGCTGCGAATTTCTAACTTGGGTCCATCCAGCTTTGCCGGCTGTTCCCTTTTAGGTTTAAACAGTTTGCATTGGTTGATGTGAAACCACTTTGTACGGCGGGGCATCTTTATGGCAGAGACCATGGGGCTTGCCTTGTCTACAATGTTGTAGGGCCCCATGTACAATTGTTAGAAACTCCCTACCCGGGCAAAAATTCTCACCATGACCTGATCTCCAACCTCCCACTCGTGGCGCTTGCGGGGTTCCAGCCGCAATCGTTTACCCCGATGCTGTTTTCCCATGTTACTCGCAGCCTGCCAGTGGACCTGTTTAAAAATCTCGTCCTCTGCCCTGAACGGACCATCTAGGGACTCCCCATTCTCTCTCTTTACCAGGACGGCCTTAAAGACGGGATTCTGGGCTTGGACCTGCTTTAAGTCCGGGTGCAAAGCTACCACCTGTGTGCCTCCCTTGTCCCGGATTGCAGCTACCGAACCTGCTTTATAGGGATCCCATAACTCTCCTTCCCTGGCCCCCTGCTTGGCCAACTTGTCGACCTTTTGGTTACCCTCTCACGTGGTATGGAGGGATCCTAAATCTATGTCCAGAGGTTTGGACATTGCCCCAGCCTGCTCGTTCCCTGTGATTCCCATTAAACTGTAGGGGTCCACGTTAAACCTGGGTGAATTGGTCAGGTCTGCCGAATGGACCACCGTGCTGGCAGCTCCGGTGTCCACCAAACATCTTCCCTGCACTTTCTCCACCCCCTTCTTAACATCGTATCCTGGGGAACACAGGCAGAAAGGCTGCGCTGGTTCCAGTCATAGGTCTGCTTTAGGGGGTGCAGATGGAATTAATTCACCAGTAGCTACCTTCCCTGGGCCACCAAACAGGACTCTGATGGCCGCTACTATTGTGTCCAGTGTGGGGGAAGAGGTCGGTGCCTCTACTTTTGGGGCAAAAGCTGGGGAATTCTTTGTTAGGCTATCCTTCCAGGGATTTCTACAGTCCTTTCTCCAGTGCCCCCTCTTCCCGCACCCGAAGCAGTTACGCTTCGTGTCGGAAGGTTTACCACCTTCCTGGTGCCACTCCTTCTTGTCCTGACTGGGCTTTATCTCATGCACCTTCCCTTTCGGTGGGGTGTCTTCAGCTCCCCTACCGTTCCGGTAGGCTAGGGTCAGTTGCCTGACCACTGCCTCCTCGGTGACCCGGGGATCTCTTGGGTCAAACCAAAGTTCAGCCTTGGCTTTTACTCGTGGCAAGCTGTTTGCCACTAGGCTACGGAGCTAGTGGGCCAGCTCGTCCGTGTTCAGGTTAGCCCTGTCGAGAGCCCCATTACAAGCACCCCTGTACACCGGCCACAGCCTGTCTGCGAAAGCCTGTGGGGTCTCCCCTGCGAGCTGCACTGTTTTCTCCACCCGGGAGAAAGGACTTCCCTCATTCATTCCCATGGCCTCTAATAGTTCCTCCCTTACGGCAGCATACCCGTTCTGTCCTCTCTTGCTCTCAGTAGAGAGTGACTGGTACAATTTGCCATCTAATGAGAACAGGAGCAATTTTGCCATTTCGGCATCCTCACAATCGTTGATGGCTGCTGATTGTTCCACCTCCATAAAGGGGTCTGAGGGGTCTTCCTTTTGGGTATGTTTACTCAGGTGGCTTACCATAGCCCTAAGCTGTTGTGTACCGTGGGGAGCCAAGAATTGACTTTCAAGGTGTCCCTGACCTCCACCACCGGCGGGCGGGCCGAATTTTTGCTGTCGTGCTGGGCACATTGGCCCTGGCTCCGACTTCTCCTGCATCGGTTCGCCCCCCTCTCCCTGCTGCCAGACCGAGTCAAAACTCGGCGCCACAGGTGCTGGTGTGCACTCCCTGTCAGCCTCACAGATTTTCTGCCCCTCCTGCTGCCTAACCAAGCTTCTCCTTGGCGCCACAGGTGGTGGTCGAACAGCCTCCCCCTGCTCCTCCAGTTCTACCTGGGCCGCACCCGGGCTTATCAAGCACAGCATGCCTTTTGTCTTGGACAGAGCAAGGTTCAGACTCTCAATCTGCTTCTGACAGGGGCCGTGGTCCTCTACCTCAAACTCCCTTGTACTGGCTACTCTATAGGCTGCCTGAACATCGTTTAACTTCTCTCTGAGTTCCCTTAATTGCTTGGCAAGGCGGGTGTTCTCTTCCCGCAATGCCAGTTCACTACTTTTGGCCTCGGTGGCCTGGCACGGTGTTCCTCCAGCATCTGTGACTGTTCCTGATCTTTTGTGCCGAGCTCTGCTAACAACCTATCCCCTGCTATAGCTCTGGCACGGGACAGTTGGCTTTCTTCCTTTAGCTCTTCTGTGAGAGCCTGAATGCGCTTCCCCATAAGCTGCATTTGTTTCTGGGAGCAGACCAACCATATGGCTTTCTCCACAGACTTATTGGCCCAGAAATTGACCTCGCTCTGTTCCCGCGGGGTTATGGAGCAGGCGCGATCTCTCACTCCGTGTTGGCTTTTTCAGATCCAGCTCGCACGAACTTGATGTTACAGACATCAGCTGGGCAGTGCTTGCGTATCCCACCGGCGTAGTGAATTCGTGCGAGCTGTGGGATCACGTGACTCAGTTAGAGCCAATGGCAGCACACCATCTTCCATTCATAAGTTTCACTTACGTGCTGTGAAAGCTATGAATCTTACACCCCCCCAAAATAACAGCTAAACCTCAATTAAATTAAAAAAAAACCATCACATTAATAAAATAAGTATAGTTAAATAAATTAACCATTTTAAATAAAAAATTAAATTTTTGAAAAAATTTAAAATCTTTTAAAAAGTTATAAAAATAAACTTACCTGTCTTTAAAGTCTCTAAAAAAGATATACCTGTTAAAAAATATTCAAAAAAATACTTAATTCACTACTTACCTTGTTAAAAGTGGGTCTTACTCCTCCTTTTTCCATTTCTAAAATCTTCCGTCCTTACCTGCGCGTCCAAAGCACTAAGTGCACAGCGTGCGCGCAGCCTGTAGCGTGCACGCGATGCACCGAGCAACCGCCCCCTTTTCCAAAGACCAAGTGCCGGTTTTCAGCGCATGCGCAGGGCATGCAGAAAACCGGCAATTGGAGAGAGAATACGCGAGAGTACGCACTGCGTATTCTCGCACAGCGGGATCAATTTTTGGCCCATTGTATTCCTTACTCTCAGTCCATGCAGCTGCAGTGTCCATAGGACGTTCAGCATGCAACAGCCTGAGGACCCATTTCTTGGTGATATTTACTTTTTTTATATACATAGGATGACATCCTCTCTTCCATTTTTGTTCTCTCCTCAAAACCAGGATTTACTGCTTCACAATCCTTTCGCCAAAGTCCTGCCGTGGACGCCATTTATTTTAGGGGTATCTTAATGGGGTCAGCCTTCGCTTTCTGACACAGTGAGCGGTTCGAATCACTCCAACACCCCTCCGGTTCCTAGACTTTGGGCTTATTTAGGGGTTGTGAACAAAATTGCAGTAAACAGGTTCTGATGAAAGAAGTTTACTTTATTAAAAGAAAAAGGTAACCAACCTGAAACACACTTATTACTTAAAACACAGATTCGGGAAACACACGGTACAAGCGAGGGAAGTGACAATATATCAAACAAAACCTTATCCCTCCCAAAGATCCAACTATCATTCGTAACAAAATTGATGAGTTAACGGCATAAATAACTATGTATGGGTATGATCTTGTGGCCATTACAGAAACATGGCTGCAGGGTGACAACGTCTGGGAATTAAATATGCCAGGGTATTTAACAATCAGGAAGGACAGGCAGGAAGGAAGGGGAGGGGGGGTGGCTATGTTAATAAAGGAAGGAATCACTGTAATACAGAGAAATGATATTGGGTCAAAAGATCAGGATAATTAAACAGTTTGGGTAGAGATAAGGAATAATAAGGGGAAAAAACACTGGTGGGCGTAGTATATAGGCCTCCTAATAGTTGCAACTCTGTTGGAAGAAGTATTAATCAGGAAATAGTTGGGGCATGTAATAAGGGAACAGCTATAATTATGGGGGATTTTAACTATCATATTAACTGGACAAATCAAATTGGGCAGGGCAGCCTTGAGGAAGAGTTTATTGAGTGTCTTAGGGATGGATTTCTTGAGCAGTATGTAACTGATCCTACAAGGGGGCAAGCAACCTTGGACCTGGTACTGTGTAATGAGCCTGGATTAATTAATAATGTCCCAGTTAAGAATCTCCTTGGAATGAGTGACCATAACATGGTTGAATTCCATATCCAATTAGAGGGTGAGAAGGTTGGTTCTCAAACAAGCATACTGAGCTTGAATAAAGGAGACTATGATGGCATGAGAGCAGAATTGATTAAAGTGGACTGGGAAAATAGATTAAAGGGTAAGATGGTACATGAGCAGTGGTGTTCATTCAAGGAGTTATTTTACAACTTTCAAAATAAATATATTCCACTGAGGAAAAAAGGGTGTAAAAGAAATGACAGCCATCCATGGCTAAGTAAAGAAATTAAAGAAAGTATCCAACTAAAAACAAGGACATATAAGGTAGCCAAAGTTAGTGGGAGGATAGAAGATTGGGAAGTCTTCAAAAGACAACAAAAAGTAACTAAAGGATTGATTAAGAAAGGGAAAATAGACTATGAAAATAAATTAGCAAAACATATAAAAACAGATAGCAAGTGTTTCTATAGTTAAATAAAAAGAAAAATGGTGGTTAAGGCAAACGTAGGTCCCTTAGAGGATGAGACCGGGAAATTAATGGTGGGAAACATGGAGATGGCAAAAATGCTGAACAAACATTTTGTTTCAGTCTTTACGGTAGAGGACACTAAGAATATCCCAACACTGGACAAACAGGGGGCTCTAGTGGGGGAGGAGCTAAATACGATTAAAATCACTGAGGAATTGGTACTCAGTAAAATAATGGGACTCAAGGCGGATAAATCCCCTGGACCTGATGGCTTACATCCTAGGGTCTTGAGGGAAGTGGCAGTAGGAATAGTGGATGCTTTGGTAATAATTTTCCAAAACTCCCTGAACTCAGCAAAGGTCCCGGCAGATTGGAAAACTGCTAATGTAACACCCTTATTTAAAAAGGGTTGTAGGCAGAAGGCTGGAAATTATAGACCAGTTAGCCTAACATCTGTGGTGGGTAAAATTTTGGAGTCTATTATTAAGGAGACAGTAACGGAACATTTAGATAAACATAATTTAATAGGACAAAGTCAGCATGGCTTTATGAAGGGGAAGTCATGTCTGACAAATTTGCTCGAGTTCTTTGAGGACAAAACGTACAGGGTGGATAAAGGGGAACCAGTGGATGTAGTGTATTTAGACTTCCAGAAGGCATTCGACAAGGTGCCACATAAAAGATTATTACTCAAGATTAAAAATCACTGGATTGGGTGTAATATTCTGGCATGGGTGGAGGATTGGTTATCTAACAGGAAGCAGAGAGTTGGGATAAATGGTTCATTTTCGGACTGGCAACCAGTAGCCAGTGGTGTTCCGCAGGGGTCGGTGCTGGGTCCCCAACTCTTTACAATCTATATTAACGATTTGGAGGAGGGGACCGAGTGTAACATATCAAAGTTTGCAGATGATACAAAGATGGGAGGGAAAGTAGAGAGTGAGGAGGACATAAAAAACCTACAAGGGGATATAGACAGGCTGGGTGAGTGGGCAGAGATTTGGCAGATGCAATACAATATTGGAAAATGTGAGGTTATGCACTTTGGCAGGAAAAATCAGAGAGCAAGTTATTATCTTAATGGCGAGAAACTGGAAAGTACTGCAGTACAAAGGGATTTGGGGGTCTTGGTGCAAGAAAATCAAAAAGTTAGTATGCAGGTGCAGCAGGTGATCAAGAAAGCCAATGGAATGTTGGCTTTTATTGCTAGGGGGATAGAATATAAAAACAGGGAGGTATTGCTGCAGTTGTATAGGGTATTGGTGAGACCGCACCTGGAGTACTGCATACAGTTTTGGTGTCCATACTTAAGAAAAGACATACTTGCTCTCGAGGCAGTACAAAGAAGGTTCACTCGGTTAATTCCGGGGATGAGGGGGTGGACATACGAGGAGAGGTTGAGTAGATTGGGACTCTACTCATTGGAGTTCAGAAGAATGAGAGGCGATCTTATTGAAACATATAAGATTGTGAAGGGGTTTGCTCGGGTGGACGCGGTGAGGATGTTCCCAATGATGGGTGAAACTAGAACTAGGGGACATAATTTTAGAATAAGGGGCTCCTCTTTCAAAACTGAGATGAGGAGAAACTTTTTCACTCAGAGGGTAGTGGGTCTGTGGAATTTGCTACCCCAGGAAGCTGTGGAAGCTACTTCATTAAATAAATTTACAACAGAAATAGACCGTTTCCTAGAAGTAAAGGGAATCAGGGGTTACGGGGAGCGGGCTGGAAATTGGACATGAGTTTGAGTTCGGATCGGTCAAGGCCCTGTGGGTGGCGGAGCCGGCCCAGGGGCCGAGTGGCCTGGTCCTGCTCCTACTTCTTGTGTTATTTAGAGTTGAGGTTGGATCAGATCAGCCATGATCTCATTGAATGGCGGAGCAGGCTCGAGGGGCCGATTGGTCTACTCCTGCTCCTATTTCTTATGTTCTTATGTTCTTATCTGGCGAGGTTTTTGGTTTCAGGTGATCAGGGATAATGCTCACCAACGAATCCTTGACAGTATTTTAGAGTCTTTTGTTTAAAAGGACTCCGTAAGGCCCTTGTTGCTGCGAGGTGTCTGATGGTCACTGAGGCAGTCGCTCTGGTTTCTTCTTGCATGCTGGTCTTCTGGCGTTATTCCTCGTGGCTTGTGGTAAGTTTTGCTGGAGCAGGGAGAGAGCTGTGTCCGCGTCGTCAGTCAGTCCGAAAAAAGAGAGAAATTATGGCACAGGCTCTCAAATTATACTGTTTCTTTTTCGCGCCCAAAAGTCCCTTACTAAAACGAATTCCTTTTTGATTGTAAATGAACCTTGCTTAGTCCAATTGTCTGTTTTTTTGGCGGGCTTGCCAGTTCCGATGGTTTTTGCTTAGTGTTAATCCTTTTCCGATTTAAAACACAGCCTTATCTACGCAGCAAATCTCCACCCTATTGTCCTAATGTTGGCGGGCTTTTAAATCTGTTCTGTGGATACCTGGTTGATTGTTTTTTTTGATTGGATAATGGCTATGAAACTGTGTGATCGAAGTTTTATTGTCATTGAATCGTTTTTAGATTTCCAGCATCTTGTTTGCCCCTGGGGATCCATGTTTGAATGTGTTTGTGAGTTTTGCTTTGTCACAAACAATTCCCAGACAGCTTGATCTGTTCACTGACCGGCCACGCCCCTCGCAGCTTGTGTCTGTGAAAAAAATGTCTCTCCCAACAATAAGATTCAGGAAAATCAGTTTCCTCATGTTTTTCTTCCCGGATCTTTAGGTTCTTACATCAAATCACTTCACTTAGGCCCCATCATCCCAAGTTTGTATGAAAAGTCCAAACATCACTCCCTTTACATAGATACATACATAGAAGATAGGAGCAGGAGTAGGCCATCCGGCCCTTCGAGCCTGCTCCGCCATTTAATGAGATCATGGCTGATCCTCCAATTCAGTATCCCGTCCCCGCCTTCTCTCCGTAACCCTTAACCCCTTTTGCCTGTAGAAATATATCTAATTCCCTCTTAAATATATTTAATGAGCTGGCGTACACTGCCCTCTGTGGCAATGAGTTCCACAGGTTCACCACCATCTGAGTGAAGAAATTCCCCCTCATTTCTGTCCTAAATGGTTTAGCCCTTATCCTTAAATTATGTCCTCTAGTTCTGTTCTCACCCGCCAAGGGAAACATTCCTTCTGCATCTAGTCTGTCTAGACCTGTCAGAATGTTATACACTTCTATGAGGTCCCCTCTCAATCTTCTAAACTCCAGTGTGTACATCCCTAAACTACATAGTCTCTCCTCATAGGTCAATCCCGCCATTCCTGGTATCAGCCTGGTGAATCGCCGCTGCACCCCCTCCATGGCAAGAACATCTTTCCTCAGATGAGGCGACCAAAACTGTACACAGTACTCGAGGTGTGGTCTCACCAGTGCCCTGTACAGCTGCAGCAAGGTATCCCTGTTCCTGTATTCCAACCCTTTTGCTATGAAGGCCAGTATACCGTTTGCCTTCCTGACCACCTGTTGCACCTGCATGCTCGCCTTCAGTGACTGGTGTACAAGAACACCCAGGTCTCTCTGTACTTCCCCCTCTCCCAATTTATTGCCATTTAAATAATAATTTGCCCTCCCGTTCCTGCACCCAAGGTGGATAACTTCGCACTTGTCCACATTATAGTGCATCTGCCATTTATCCGCCCAATCACCCAGTCTGTCCAAATCGCTCTGGAGCTTCCTGGTCTCCTCCTCTGAGCCCACCCCCCCTCCTAGTTTAGTGTCGTCTGCAAATTTGGAAATGCTGCATCCGACTCCCTGATCCAGGTCATTAATGTAAATTGTGAACAGCTGGGGACCCAGGACAGATCCCTGCGGTACCCCACTTGTTACTGCCTGCCATTCAGAAAATGAGCCGTTTATTCCAACTCTCTGTTTTCTATCTGACAGCCAGTTCTCTATCCACGTCAATACTTTCCCCTTTATCCCATGAGCTTCAATTTTCCCTGCTAATCTTTTATGTGGGACCTTATCGAAGGCCTTTTGGAAGTCCAGGTACACCACATCTACTGGCTCTCCCCCATCTATTTTACCAGTTACTCCCTCAAAAAATTCCAATAGATTAGTCAAGCACGATTTACCCTTTGTAAATCCATGTTGACTCTGTCCTATCCTGTCCCCATTTGCTAAGTGCTCCGCTATTTCATCCTTAATGATGGACTCCAGCATTTTGCCCACAACTGATGCAAGGCTTACAGGTCTGTAATTACCTGCTTTTCCCCTACCCCCCTTTTTGAATAGTGGGGTAACGTTAGCTACCCTCCAATCCATGGGCACTGTTCCCGAGTCTAATGAATTCTGAAAAATCATACTTAGTGCATCCGCTATCTCTAGGGCCACCTCCTTCAGCACCCTAGGATGCATGTTATCAGGCCCTGGGGATTTGTCCGCCTTCAATCCCTTTAGCTTCCTTAACACCATATCCATAGAGATATTGATTTGCGTCAGTTCCTCCTTTGCAAATGTCCCTATTTTTCCCGATATCCCAGGGAGGTTTTTTGTGTCTTCCTTCGTAAAGACTGACCCAAAGTATGCATTTAGTTGGTCTGCCATTTCCTTATTTCCCGTTATATATTCCCCCGTATCTGACTGCAATGGGCCAACTTTGGTTTTCACCAGTCTTTTCCTCTTGATATACTTATAAAAGCTTTTGGAGTTCGTTTTTATATTTTCCGCCAGCTTGCTTTCGTAAGCTATTTTGCCCCTCTTGATTAAGCCCTTTGTCCTCCTTTGCTCTATCTTAAACTGTTCCCAATCTTCCGCTCTGGCGCTTTTTTTGGCTATTTTATACGCCCTATCTTTGGATTTTATGCTGTCTCTAATTTCCCCTGTTATCCACGGTTGAGTCACCTTTTTAGATTTCCTTTTATGACAGATTGGTATAAACAATTTTTGCAATTTTGTCATTCTATCTTTAAATGCTTGCCATTGTTTATCTACCTCCAGCCCTCCCAGGAACGTTGTCCAATCAGACCTACTCAGTTCCCGTCTAATGGCATCATAATTCCCCTTGTTTAAATTCAGGACCTTAGTATCTGAGTCAATTTCTTCGCTCTCCATTTCGAGTGAGAAATCGATCATGTTATGATCGCTCTGACCCAAGGGTCCCCGTACAACAAGATTACTAATTAGTCCCTTCTCATTGCACAGTACCCAGTCCAATATAGCCTGTTCCCGAGTTGGTTCCTCGACATATTGATCCAGATAACCATCCCTTAAACACTCAAGGAATTCCTCCTCCTCATTATTTTTACTGATTAGGCTATTCCAATCTATATGTAAGTTAAAGTCACCTATGATGACAGCTGTGCTCTTATTGCACGCTTCTCTAATTTCCCTCGTGATGCCCTCCCCAACCTCTATTTTACTATTTGGAGGCCTATATACCACTCCTATTAATGTTTTTCGCCCCTCGCTATTTCTTAGCTCCACCCATATAGATTCTGTATTAACTGAGTTAATATCCTTCCTTTCAATTGCATTTATCCCTTCTTTTACCAGCAATGCTACCCCTCCTCCCTTTCTTTTTTGTCGATCCTTCCTAAATACTGAATACCCCTGTATGTTAAGCTCCCAGCCCTGCTCACCCTGCAACCATGTTTCCGTAATCCCAATTAGATCATAATTATTAACCTCTATTTCCACAGCTAATTCATCTACCTTGTTCCTGATGCTTCTCGCATTAAGGTATAAAACCCTCAGGCTTTTTTTATGCTCACATTTTTTATGAATTAGTTTGGCCCTTTGTTTTTTGTTCCTCACCCTTTTACCATTTATTTCTGTCTGCCTTTCACTTTCCTCTATTTCACTACATAGGTTTCTAGCCCCCTGCCATACTAGTTTAAATGCTCCCGAACTGCTTTATCAAAAATTACCCCGAGAACATCAGTTCCATCTTTGCACAGGTGTAGACCGTCCCTTTTGTATAGGTCACACCTACCTTTAGGGATCTGTTCGAGTTTCTGGGGGATTTTGCGAAGCCGACAGAGTCTATTTATTTTTCTGCCTCTCTATCTCCGTCTGTCTCTGTTTTTGTATATATCTGTCTCTCTTTCCATGTCCGTCTGACTATCTCAGTCTGTCTGTCACTGCCTGCTTGTTTCTGTCTCTTTTTTTGTCTCTATCACTTTTCTTTCCTCTGTCTGTCTCACACTGTCTCGCTCTCTGTGTCTGTCTGTCTGTGCCTCTCCATCTGTCTCTATATATCTCTGTCTGTCTCTGTCTGTCGGTCTCTGTCTGTCTTTGTCTGTTTCTCTGTCTGTCTATCTGTCTGTCTTTGAGTGTTTTTGTGAATGGAGGGCTGTTTCCAATGGGGTTCCACAGGGTTCCGATGGTCCCATGCTTTTTGTGGTATATATCAATTATCTAGACTTGAATGTAAGGGGTATGATTAAGAAGTCTGCAAATGAGAATAAAATTGGTTGTGTTGTTGATAATGAAGAAGAAAGCTGTAGACTGCAGGAAGATATCAATACATTTTTCAGGTGGGCAGAACAGTGGCAAATGGAATTCAATCCGGAGAAGTGTGAGGTAATGCATTTGGGGAGGGCTGACAATGAAAGGCAATACACATTAAATGGTAGGACACTGAGTAGTGTAGAGGAACAAAGAAACCTTGGACTGCATGTCCACAGATCCCTGAAAGTAGCAGGCCAAGTTTATAAAGTCGTTCAGAAGGCAAACGGAATACTTGCCTTCAATTGCCGAGGCATAGAATACAAGGGCAGGGGTGTTATGCTTGAACAGTATAAAACACTAGTTAGGCCACAGCTAGAGTACTGCGAGTAGTTCTGGTCACCACATTACAGGAAAGATGTGATTGCTCTAGAGAGGGTACAGAGGAGATTTACGAGGATGTTGCCTGGACTGGAGGATTTAAGCTATGAGGAAAGATTGCATAGGATGGGTTTGTTTTCTTTGGAACAGTGGAGGCTAAGGGGAGACCTTATTGAGGTGTATAAGATTATGAGGGGCCTAGATAGAGAGGACAGGAAGGACCTATTTCCCTTAGCAGAGGGGTCAACAGCCAGGGGGCATAGATTTAAAGTAATTGGTAGGAGGTTTAGAGGGGATTTAAGGGGACATTTCTTCACTCAGAGGGTGGTTGGCGTCTGGAACTCATTGCCTGAAAGCGTTGTAAAGGCAGAAACGCTCACCACGTTAAAAAGTGCTTGGAAGTGCACTTGAAGTCCGTAATCAACAGGGCTACGCACCAAGAGCTAGAAAGTAGGATTAGGCTGGTTGGCTCTTTGTCGGCCGGCGAGGACAGGATGGACCGAAATGGCTTCCTTCCGTGCTGTAACTTTCTATGATTCTATTTCTATGCTTCTATGTATGTGCGTCCCTGTGTGTGTCTCTCTCTGTCTGAATTTGTTGTTCAGTCTCTGTCTGTCTCTGTCAGACTTTCACTCTCCGCCTGTGCTCTGCCTGTCTGAGTCTGTCTGTCTCAGTTCATCTGCCTGTCTGTGTATGTCTATTTCCATCTGTCTGCTTCTGTCTGTCTCTGTCTCTCTCTCTCTCTGTCTCCCTCTGTTTGTCTTCCTGTCTCCCTCTCTCTGTCCTTATTGCTGTCTCTCTGTCTCAGTCTGGCTGTGTCCCTGTCTGTCTGTGTCTCTGTCTGTCTCTTTGTCTGACCATATATTTCTGTCTATCTGTCGGACTCTCTCTGTCCATCTCTGTCTCTTTCTCTGTCTATCTGTTTCATTCTGTCTATGTGCCTTTGTCTCTGTCTGTCCCTCTCTCTCTCTGTCTGTTTCTTCCTCTGCCTTCCTCTGTCTGTTTCTTTTGCTCTCTGTTTGTCTGCCTGTATCTCTCTGCCTCTCTGTCTGTGTCTCTCTGTCTGTCTCTCTGTTTCTCTATGTCTGTCTTTTGCTGTTCGACTATGTCTCTGTCTCCGTCTCTCACTCTCTCTGGTTCTCTCCCTCTGTTGTCTCTGTCAGTCGGAGTCTGTCCCTGCCTGTATTTCTGTCTCTGCATATCTGTTCCTGGCTATCTGTCCATGTCTATGTGTCTGCTTCTGTTGGTCAGTCACTGTACGTCTGTGTCTCTGTATATCTATCACCCCCTGTCTGTCTTTCGTTGTTCCTCTCTATCTGGCTATGTCTGTCTTTGTGTCTCTATCTGTTTGTATGTGTTGCTGTCTGTCTGTCTCTGTCTGTCTATGTCACCATCTGAATGTGTCTCTGTCGCCTGTCTGGATCTGTCTGTCAGTTTGTCCATCTGAATCTGTGTCTCTGTCTGTGTCTCTGTGTTTGTTTCTCTGTCTATGTCTGTCCGTCTCAGTCTCTATGTCGGTCTGTCTGTCTCTGTCCCTCTCTCTGGCTCTGACTGTCTTTGTCTTTCACTCTGTCAGTTTCTGTCGCTGTATTTGTCTGCTGTCTACCAGTCTCAGTCTGTCCGTCTTTGACTGTCTCTATTTCTGTCTGTCTCTGTCTCCCTCTCTCCGGCTCATGTCTATCTTTGTCTCTCTCTCTCTCTGTCAGTTTCTGTTGCTGAATGCGCCGCTGTCCGTCTGTGTCCCTCTCTCTGTTTGTCTGTCTGTCTGTTTCTCTGTGTCTACCTCTGTCTGGCTCTGTCTGTCTGAGTCTATTTCTCTTTTTGCTGCTCTATCTGTGCCTCTGTCTGCCGGTCTCTCTGTATGTATCTGTCTCTCTGTCTATATCCGTCTAACTATCTCAGTCTGTCTGTCACTGCCTGTCTGTCTCTGTGTCTTTGTTTGGCTTTGCCTGTCTCTAACTCTCTGCCTGTCTTATTTTAATTCGTTTCTGGTATGTGGGCGTCGCTGGCAAAGCCAGCATTTATTGCCCATCCCTAATTGCCCTTGAGAAGGTGGTGGTGAGCCGCCTTCTTGAACCGCTGCAGGCCGTGTGGTGAAGGTACTCCCACAGTGCTGTTACGGAGGGAGTTCCAGGATTTTGACCCAGCGACGATGAAGGATCTGTGATATACTTCTAAGTCAGGATGGTGTGGGACTTGCAGGGGAACTTGAAGGTGCTGGTGTTCCCATGCGCCTGCTGCCCTTGTCCTTCTAAGTGGAAGAGGTCGCGGGTCTGGGAGGTGCTGCCGAAGAAGCCTTGGCGAGTTGCTGCAGTGCATCTTTTAGATGGTACACACTGCAGCCACGGTACACCGGTGGTGGAGGGAGCAAATGTTTAAGGGGTGGATGGGGTGCCAATCAAGCGGGCTGCTTTGTCCTGGATGGTGTCGAGCTTCTTGAGTGTTGTTGGAGCTGCATCTCATCCAGGCAAGTGGAGAGTATTCCATCACACTCATTACTTGTGCCTTGTAGATGGTGGAAAGGCTTTGGGGAGTCAGGAGATGAGTCATTCGCCGCAGAATACCTAGCCTCTGACCTGCTCTTAATGCCACAGTGTTTATGTGGCTGGTCCAGTTAAGTTTCTGGTCAATGGCAACCCCCAGGTTGTTGATGGTGGGGGATTAGGCGATGGTAATGCCGTTGAATGTCAAGGGGCGATGGTTAGACTCTCGCTTGTTGGAGCTAGTCATTGCCTGGCACGTCTGTGGCGCGAATGTTACCTGCCACTTATCAGCCCAAGCTTGAATGTCGTTCAGATCTTGTTGCATGTGGGCATGGACTGCCTCATTATCAGAGGAGTTTAGAATGGAACTGAACACTGTGAAATCTTCAGTAAACATCCCCAATTCTGACCTTATTATGGAGGGAAGATCATTGATAAAGCAGCTGAAGATGGTTGGGCCTAGGACACTTCCCTGAAGAAATCCTGCAGCGATGTCCTGTGCCTCAGATGATTGAGCTCCATCAACCACAGCCATCTTCCTTTGTGCTAGTTATGGCTCCAGCCAGTGGAGTGTTTTCCCCTGATTCCCATTAACTTCAATTTTACTAGGGCTCCTTGATGCCACTCTCGGTCAAATTCTGTCACTCTCACTTCACCTCTGGAATTCAGCTCTTTCGTCTATTTTTGGACTGGAGCCGATTGGTCCTGGCGGAACCTGAATTGATCATTGCTGAGCAGCTTATTGGAGAGTGCGTGCCGCTTGATTCCACTGGCGATGACACCTTCCATCACCTTGCTGATGATTGAGAGTAGACTGATGGGGCGGTAACTGGTCGGATTGGATTTGTCCTGCTTTTTGTGGACATGACATATCTGGGCTGTTTTTCACATTGTCGGGTAGATGCAAGTTTTGTAGCTGTACTGGAACAGCTTGGCTAGAATCGCGGCTCTTTCTGGAGCACAAGTCTGCAGCACGACAGCCGGCATATTGTCAGGGCCCAAAACCTTTGCTGTGTCCAGTGCGCTCAGCCTTTTCTTGATATCACGTGGAGTGAATGGAATTGGCTAAAGACTGGGTTCTGCGATGGTGAGGACATCAGAAGGAGGCCGATATGGATCCTCCACTTTGCTCTTTTGGCTGAAGATGGTTGTAAATGCTTCAGTCTTGTCTTTTGGACTAATTGAGGAAGGGGATATTCATGGAACCCTAAGTTGTTTAATGGTCCACCTTCATTCCCGACTGGATGTGGCAGGACTGCAGAGCTTTGATCTGATCCATAGATTGTGGGATAGCTTAGCCCTGTCTATAGCATGCTGCTCCTGCATTTTAGCATCTTTGCCCCACGATATCTTTCCCACTAGTTGGTGGCCTATTAAATACACCTAGTCGTGTAATGGCACCTCTATTATTTCTAAACTCTAACCAAATAGATTCTGTCCTTGACCCCTCCAGGGCATCCTCTCTCTCCAGCACTGTCACATTCTCCTTAATCAACACTGCCACACCAACTCCTTTCTTTCCTTCCCTTTCTTTCCTGAACAACTTCTACCCAGGAATATTTAGTACACAATCCTGCCGATTTTTGAGTCAGATCTCGGTTACCACCACGACATCCTAATTCCATGTGGCTATTTGCGCCTGCAGCTCACCAACTTTATTAACTACACTTCATGCATTTACACACATGCACTGTAAACCTGTCTTGTATTCTCTTAGTCTGACCCCACATAGGACCTTATTATTTATTACTCTTGTGCTATCCATCTCTCCCAATCCTTTGTGGACCTTGCTTCTCCTTTCTAATGCTACAGCCTGGTGCCCACCCACTGCCAAATTAGTTTAAACCTCCCCAACAGTACGAGCAACCCATCCCCCTCCCCGTCGAGGCCATTGGTTTCGGCCCTGTTGAGGTGCAAACTTTCCGGCCTGTACAGGCCCCACCTCCCCGAGAACCGGTCCCAATGTCCCACGAATCTAAAGCCCTCCCTCCTGCACCGTCTCTCCAGCCACGTGTTCATCTGCTCTATCCTTCTATTTCTATACTCACCAGCACAGGCACCGGGAGTAATCCGAAGATGACTACCTTTGAGGTCCTGATTTAATCTCTTTCCTTGCTCCCTAAAATCTGCCTGCAGGTCTTCATCCCGCTTTCTACATATGTCATTGTTACCGATATGGACCACGACCTCTGGCTGTTCAACCTCCCCCCTCAGAATGTTCTTCAGCCGCTCAATGACTTCCTTGACCCTGGCACCAAGGAGGCAACATACTATCCTGGTTTCACGTCTGCGGCCGCAGAAACGCGTGTCTATTCCCCGAACTATTGAATCCACTATCACTATTGCTTTCCTGATCTTTCTCCGCCACCCCCCACCCCCCCCCCCCCACACCCTCACTGTACAGCTGAGCCTCCCGTGGTGCTCTGGACTTGGCTCTGGCTGTACTCGCCAGTTGAACCATCGCCCTCTCCAGTATTTAGAACTGAATACCGGTTAGAGAGTGAGATGCACTCAAGGGACTCCTGCACTACCTGCCTGGTCCACCTTGTCTGTCTGACGGTCACCCATTCCCTCTCTGCCTGCACACACTTAAGCTGCGGGGTGACCACCTCCTGAAACGTGCTATCCACGTAGCTCTCAGCCTCACGGATGCACCGCAGTGACGCCAGTTGCTGTTCAAGCTCCTGAACCCGGAGTTCGAGCTCC
Source organism: Squalus acanthias (assembly GCA_030390025.1). Classification (NCBI taxonomy): domain Eukaryota; kingdom Metazoa; phylum Chordata; class Chondrichthyes; order Squaliformes; family Squalidae; genus Squalus; species Squalus acanthias. The sequence continues at coordinate 81,659 of JASTWF010000663.1, read as the reverse complement.
TCCAGCTGACGACACTTCCTGCACATGTGATTGTCCAGGACACGGGAAGTGTACTGGAGTTCCCACATGGCACCAGATGTGCATTCCACGGGAATGAGGTGCCCTGCCATGCCTTTATTTAATAGACTATTACTAACTTAACAGAAATAAACTCAAGACTTTAAAAAATATATTTAGGATTCGCATCATTAAACTGTTCAAATAATCTGTACAATCAGTTCTTGTTAGCCTGGTAACGACCTCATGGTATCTGGCAAGTGAGATCCCATGCACTGTGAGTTTGTGGGAACATCAGATTACAGGACTTTGGACCAGAGAGGTGGTGGGCGGGTCTGACTACTAGTTTGAGGAGCTGTAATAGTGTGAGGTATTGTATTAATTTGAGGTGCTGTATAAGTTTGAGGTGCTGTATTAGTTTGAGGGGCTGTATTACTTTGAGGTACTGTATTCGTTTGAGGTGCTGTATTAGTTTGAGGTACTGTTTTATTCGGAGGGGCTGTATTAGTTTGAGGTATTGTTTTAGTTTGAGGAGCTGTATTAGTTTGAGGGGCTGTATTAGATCGAGGTACCGTATTAGTTTGGTCACAGTGTCATAGAGTAATACAGCACAGAAAGAGGCCCTTCGGCCCATCGTGTCCGCGCCGGCCATCAAGCCCTGTCTATTCTAATCCCATTTTCCAGCACTTGGTCCGTAGCCTTGTATGCTATGGCGTTTGAAGTGTTCATCTAAATGCTTCATGAATGTTGTTCCTGCCTCTACCACCCTTTCAGTCAGTGAGTTCCAGATTCCAACCACCCCCTGGGTGAATTTTTTTCCCCCTCAAATCCCCTCTAAACCTCCTGCCCCTTAACTTGAAACTATGCCCCTGGTTATTGACCCCTCTACTAAGGGGAAAAGTTCCTTTCTATCTACCCTATCTATGCCCCTCATAATTTTGTACACCTCAATCAGGTCCCCCCTCAGCCTTCTCTGCTCTAAGGAAAACAACCCCAGCCTGTCCAATCTCTCTTCATAGATTAAGCGCTCCAGCCCAGGTAACATCCTGGTGAATCTCCTCTGCACCCTCTCCAATGCAATTACATAACTCCTTTCGTGTGGCGATCAGAACTGCACACAATATTCCAGCTGTGGCCTAACTTGCGTTTTGTACAGCTCCATCATAACCTCACTGCTCTTGTATTCTATGCCTCAGCTAATGAAGACAAGTATCCCATATGCCTTTTTAACCACCTTATCGACCTGTCCTGCTGCCTTCAGGGATCTATGTACATGCTCACCAAGGTCCCTCTAATCCTCTGTTCTTCCTAGGGTCCTACCATTCATTGTGTATTCCCTTGACTTGTTAGTCCCCCCAAAATGCATTACCTCACACTTTTCAGGGTTAAATTCCATTTGCAACTGTTCTGCCCATCTGACCAACCCATCTATATCGTCCTGTAGACTGAGGCTTCCCTCGTCGTCTATTTACCACTCCACCAACTTTCGTTTCATCTGCGAACTTACTGATCATACCTCCTACATTCATATCTAAATCATTCATGTATACTACAAACAGTAAAGGACCCAGAACCGATCCCTGCGGTACACCACTGGACACAGGCTTCCAGTCATAAAAACAACATTCGACCAACACCTTCTGCCTCCTGCCACAAAGCCAATTTTGGATCCAATGTGCCAAATTGCCCTGGATCCCATGGCTTTTACCTTCTTGACCAGTCTCCCATGCGGGACTTTGTCAAAAGCCCTACTGAAGTCCATGTAGACTACATCAACTGCACTACCCTCGTCCACACACGAAGTCAACCTCTCTAAAAATGCAATCAAATTGGTCAGACACGATCTCCCCCTGACAAAGCCATGCTGACTATCCCTGATTAATCTCTGCCTCTCCAAGTGGAGACTAATTCTGTCCCTCAGAAGTTTTTCCAATAATTTCCCTACCACTGATGTTCGGCTCACTGGCCTGTAATTCCCTGTTTTTTTCCCTACTACCCTTCTTGAACAATGGTACTACGTTAGCTGTTCTCCGGTCCTCTGGCACCTCCCCTGTGGCCAGAGAGGATCTGGAAATTTGTGTCAGAGCCCCTGCAATCTCCTCCCTTGCCTCACACAGCAGCCTGGGATACATCCCGTCAGGGCCTGGGGAATTATCCACTTTTAAGCCGGCTAAAACCGCTAGTTGCTCCTTCCTCTCAATACTAATTTGTTCAAATATATCACATTCCCCCTGCCTGATTTCTATGCCGACATCGTCCTTCTCCTGCATGAACTAGATGCAAAATATTAATTTAAAACCTCACCTACATCTTCTGGCTCTACACACAGATTGCCACTTTAGTCCCTAATGGGTCCTACTCTTTCCCTGGTTATCCTCTTGCCCTTAATATACTTATAAAACACCTTGGGATTTTCCTTTATTCTACCCGCCAGTGTTATTTCATGCCCCCTCTTCGCTCTCCTAATTTCTTTTTTAAGTGCCCCCCTGCACTTTCTATACTCCTCTGGGGATCCACTGTTTTTGTCCTTTGTATCTGCTAAAAGCCTCCCTTTCTTTCCTAATCCATTCTTGTATATCCCTTGACATCCAGGGTTCCCTGAGTTTGTTGGTCCCACCCTTGATCTTTACGGGAACATGTTGGCGTTGTACTCTCTCCATTTCCATTCTGAAAGACTTCCAATTTGAGGGGATGTATTAGTTTGAGGTGCTGTATTAGTTTGAGGAGCTGTATTAGTTTGAGGGGCTGTATCAGTTTGAGGGGCTGTATTACTTTGAGGTACTGTATTAGTTTGAGGAGCTGTATAAACTGGAGGTGCTGTATTAGTTTGAGGTGCTGTATTAGTTTGAGGAGCTGTATTAGTTTGAGGGGCTGTATTAGTTTGAGGGTCTGTATTAGTTTGAGGGGCTGTTTTAGTTTGAGGGGCTGTATTAGTTTGAGGAGCTGTATTAGTTTGAGGGGCTGTATTAGTTTGAGGGGCTGTATTAGTTTGAGGGGCTGTATTAGTTTGAGGGGCTGTATTAGTGTGAGGTACTGTATTATTTGAGGGTCTGTATTAATTTCAGGGGCTGTATTAGTTTGATGGGCTGTATTAGTTTGAGGTGATGTATTAGTTTGAGGTACTGTATTAGTTTGAGGGTCTGTGTTAGTTTGAGGGGCTGTATTAGTTTGAGGGGCTGTATTAGTTTGACGGGCTGTATTAGTTTGAGGGGCTGTATTAGTTTGAGGGGCTGTATTAGTTTGAGGTGCTGTATTAGTTTGAGGGGCTGTTTTAGTTTGAGGGCCTGTATTAGTTTGACGGGCTGTATTAGTTTGAGGGGCTGTATTAGTTTGAGGGGCTGTATTAGTTTGAGGGGCTGTATTAGTTTGAGGGGCTGTATTAGTTTGAGGGGCTGTATTAGTTTGAGGGGCTGTATTATTTTGAGTGGCTGTATTAGTTTGAGGTACTGTATTAGTTTGTGGGTCTGTATTAGTTTGAGGGTCTGTATTAGTTTGAGGGGCTGTATTAGTTTGAGGGGCTGTATTAGTTTGAGGTGATGTATTAGTTTGAGGTACTGTATTAGTTTGAGGGTCTGTATTAGTTTGAGGGGCTGTATTAGTTTGAGGGGCTGTATTAGTTTGAGGGGCTGTGTTAGTTTGAGGTGCTGTATTAGTTTGAGGGGCTGTTTTAGTTTGAGGGGCTGTATTAGGTGAGGTGCTGTATTAGTTTGAGGGGCTGTATTAGTTTGAGGTACTCTATTAGTTTGAGGTACTCTATTAGTTTGAGGAGCTGTATTAGTTTGATGTACTGTATTCGTTTGAGGGGCTGTATTAGTTTGAGGATCCATCGACACAAATTCAATTGTTTTACTGAATGGCCACAGTTAAGGCGGAGAGCCCCATCCCAGAGTGGAGCAGAGCAGCCCTGAGAGGACACTCTAACATTTGGAATTTAATTACTGAATGGCCACAGCAGAGTGAAGGACATCACCAAAACAATATTAGGTCTAGAGATGGGCCCGGTGGTGTTTGCAACAACAACCCCATTGCTGGGAGAATACAGCTGGCAATGTTCATTATTTAATTCATGTGATAAGAATTCTCCGGTCTTTGGGGTTTTCAATTTCAATTTCAGCACGAAATATATTCCATCACAACAGGGAATTAACTCGGCTGTCGTCATCTGTTTGTTCGAATGTTTTTTTAAAAGTAGTATTTTCAGCGATGTTGCAACCTCAATGCCCCCGTGGAGATCCCGCAGGGTATAAATGAAAGGCTCTGGGAATGTCCCGCCTCAGAGTTTAATTCAGAGAGATTGCCTGCAGCACGAAGGGACACATCGCTTCACACAGAAAATGCGTGACACATATTACAGTGTGGAGAAAATATGCTACGTGATCATTGCCGTCATTGGTGTTCCTGGTAAGTGAGTATAAACATTGACATTTTGTAAATCTGTGTGTGAGCTGGTCTCTGGTTTTGCTCTGTGACTGATAATGTTATATGCTGATCGAGTGGACACCGTTACACAGACACCCGATCAGTGATAACATGTTGTTTCGTCAAATGTCCTGAATTACCTCTGCGGTTTTATTCCATTGCCTCAACTGAAAATAAAACTCTGTGTGTAACTAACGGGCTCGCTGTGTTATGAAGTTATTGACTTTAGTGTGATATTGTGTACTGTTGAATCAGACCTCAGTGTAAGCAACTCTCTGACAGAAGGTATGAGTGGAAGGGACTGTCACTGTAGAACTACTGAGTGTGGGTCACTAACCGGAGTGAAACACCTGATCCCAGTGGCCATGTATTACTGGGAGTATCTGTCGCTGTAGAACTGTACTGAGTGTGGGTCACTAACCGGAGTGAAACACCTGATCCCAGTGGCCATGTATTACTGGGAGTATCTGTCACTGTAGAATTGTACTGAGTGTGGGTCACTAACCGGAGTGGAACACCTGATCCCAATGGCCATGTATTACTGGGAGTATCTGTCACTGCAGAACTATACTGATTGTGGGTCAGTATCCGGAGTGGATCACCTGATCCCAGTGGCCATGTATTACTGGGAGTATCTGTCACTGTAGAACTATACTGATTGTGGGTCACTAACCGGAGTGGATCACCTGATCCCAGTGGCCATGTATTACTGGGAGGATCTGTCACTGTAGAACTGGCCTGAATGTAGGTCACTAACCGGAGTGGAACAGGTCGGTTCCATTTTGAAATTATTGTTTTGGATGACTGATCTCTCCCCTTCATGGAGCTGCATTCGTTTTTTTCCGAAAATGGCAAAGGGGAGGATTTTTGCTGTTGGTTGAAGAAGTTTGGTTATAAGCATATGAGGCGTTGCAGCGAAGGTTCACGAGATTGATTCCTGGGATGAGAGGGCAGTCCTATGATGAGAGATTGTGTAGAATGGGCTTATACTCTCTGCAGTTTAGAAAAATGAGAGGTGATCTCATTGAAACATACAAGATTCCGAAGGGGATTGCCAGGGTTAGATGCTGAGAGTTTGTTTCCCCTGGCTGGAGTGTCTAGAACTAGGGGGCATAGTCTCAGAATAAGGGGTAGGCCATTTGAGACTGAGATGAGAAGGATATTCTTCACTCAGAGGGTTGTGAATCTTTGGAATTCTCTGCCCATAGGCCTGTGAATGCTGAGTCTTTGAGTATATTCAAGACTGAGATAGATGGATTTTTGGACTCTAGGGGATGAAGAGATATGGAGATCGGGCGGGAAAGTGGAGTTGAGGTCGATGATCAGCCATGATTTTATTGAATGGCGGAGCTGGCTCGAGGGGCCGTATGGCCGACTCCTGCTCCTATTTCGCATGTTCTTATGTTCATATATAACTTCAAATGTATTGATAATGCTTTGTTTCCTATGAACTGCTCCAACATAAACAGATGTTAACTAATTACTGACAGGTAAACAGTAGGACAGCAGTGTTACATTACTCAAATCCTTTGTATAATTACTTATTATTACTCTATGTTTAGTTACTTTGAACACTTTGATTTTTTTGGTGCTCATTATCCCCTTCCCCCAACATGGTCCTGAGAACCAGTGGGTCATGAGTGCTGAATTTCATTATTTTACCTTTAGACAGGATCAATATTGGGCTGTGGTTGTTGATTATTCCAATGCCATAACTGATTAAGGTTTGACGAAGTAGTTCCAATCTATGATTGAGAGTCTCTACACAGTTAACCTGCACCAATCTCTGGCCTTAGCTCAGTGAGGTGAGTCCCTGCGAGGAGAGACACGTATAACTGAAGAACATGCATATTAGGTTTTCATAATAAAGAGATCAGTCCCGGAAGCAGGAAATAATAACATTAATAAATTGATAATAATGACATAAATAGTGCAATGCTTCAATAAATAAATCACTTCAATATCCGCAATGATTAAATGGACTGATGAATGTGATTAATTTGTACTCAAGTTACGGAGAACTCCTTAGAATTTACAGCACAAAACAGGCCATTCGGCCCTACTAGGTTATGCCAGTGTTTATGCTCCACAGGAACCTCCTCCCACCCCTCTTCATCTCACCCTATCAGCATAACCTTCTACTGCTTTCTACCTCGTGTACTTCTCTAGCTTACCCTAAAATGCATCTCTGCTATTCGCCTCAAGTGTTCCAGATTGTAGCGAGTTGCACATTCTGACCATTCTCTGAGTAAAGACATTTCTCCTCAATTCCGTAATAGATTTATTAGTGACTATCTTTTATCGATAATCTCCAATTTTGCACTCACGTCACAAGTATAAACATCTACCCTATGTTACCCCTTCAAAATTTAAAGACCTCTATTAGACCACCCCTGAGCCTTCTCTTTTGTAAAGAAAGGAGCCCCAGCCTGTTCAATCTTTCCTGATAGTTATAATGTCTCAGTTCTGGTGTCATCCTTGTAAAAAAAATTGCACTTTCTCCTAAGCCTTAATATCACTTATGTAATATGGAGATCAGAACTGCACACAGTACGCTCAGTGTGGTATAACCAAGGTTCTACATAACTTTAAGCTAAACTCTTTGCTTTACGATTCTATGCATCTAGAAATGAACCCCAGTGCTTTGTTTCCATGTTTATGGCCTTGTTAACATGCGTTGCTACTTTAAATGATTTGTTAATCGGTGCCCCTCTACCCAATTCCCACTCTGATTTCCAAGGAGTATTTGGGAACCTTATACTTCCTACCAAAATGCAGTACCTCTCACTTAGCTATATTGAAATTAATTTTCCATTTAAACACCCTTTCTGCAAGTTTATTAATGTCTTTAGATATTGTGTTGCATTCTTCATCTGTATTAACTCTATTCCCAATTTGGATGCATCTGCAAATTTTGAGTTTGTGCTTCTGCTTCCCGAATCAATATTGTTTATTTAAATGGTGAACAACAATGATTGCAAATCCGATCCTTATGGAACATCACTTCTCACCATCCACCTATCTGAGTAAATAGCTTTATCCACTACTCCCTATTTTCTGTTCTTGCAGCCATCTTGCTATCCATTCTGCTGCTTGTCTCCTAACTCCACTTGCTCTGTGATTCAATCTGCTACATGGTACCTTATCGAATTGTTTTAAAAAATTAAAGTATATTACATTTACGATATTCCCCTTATCTACACTTGTTGGTACTTATTCAAAGAGTTCACTAAGGTTACTCATGCAAGACATTCCAAAGGGGGTGTAGGAACATAGGGACCTGGGGATACATGCACAAAAATCATTGAAGGTGGCAGGGCAGGTTGAGAAAGCGGTTAAAAATGCTTACGGGAATCTGAGCTTCATAAATAGATGTATAGAGTACAAAAGCTTGGAAGTTATGATAAACATTTATAAAACATTGGTTCGGTCACAACTGTAGTATTGTGTCCAATTCTGGGCACCGCATTTTAGGAAGGGCATGAAGGCTTTAGAGAGGGTGCAGAAAACATTTACAAGAATGGTTCCAGGCATGAGGGACTTCAGTTCCGTAGATATACTAGAGAAGCTGGGGTTGTTCTCGTTAGAGCAGCGAAGACTGAGAGGAGATTTGATAGAGGTGATCAAAATCATGAGGTGTCTAGACAGAGTAGACAGCGTAGATAGAGAGAAGCTGTTCCCACTGGTGGAACGGTGGAGAACCAGAGGATACAGGTTTTGGGTGATGTGCTAAAGATCCATAGGTGACATGAGGAAAATCTTTTTAAGGAAGTGCGTGGTTATGATCTGTAATGCACTGCCTGAAAGGGTGGTGGAGGCAGGTTCAATCGTGGCTTTCAAAATGGAATGGGATAAGTACCTGAAGGAAAAGAATTGCAGGGCTACGGTGAAAGGGCGGGGATTGGGATTAGCTGCAGTGCATGTGCAGAGACTGAGCACGGGCTCGACGGGCCGAATGGGCTCCTTCTGTGCGGTAACCATTCTATGATTCCCTTGTGGAATACCTGCTGACTACTCGATATTATATTTTGCCTTTCTAGATGTTTTTCTGTTGCATCTTTGAGTAAGGATTCCATTAACTTTCCTACCATCGACGTTATGCTAACTGCTTTGTAGATCCTTGGAATTGTTCTATCTTCCATTTTAAATCCAGGAATAACATTTAAATGGTGAACCACAGTGGTCTTCCCATCACTTCCTCGACTTCTCGATCTTCATTTCAGGCGTTAGACCATCAACCAAAATCGACAATAATCCCACCAACTCCCGCTGGAATCTTGAGTAGACTTCCTCCCACCCGGCTTCATGGAAGGGCTCTATTATATTCTCAAAGTTTATCAGCCATCGTTGCATATGTTCTGACGATGCCACCTTTCACATCAGTGCTTCCGAAATGTCTTCATATTTCCTCAGCCGAGTACTCATCTCCTTTATGATTGACAGGGCCCTGGACCAGTTCAATCCTGCATTGATCCCATCACCCCGTGCCCTCCCTGCTAGAACACAGATAGAGTTCTCCTTGTCCTCAGCTTCCACTGCACCAGTCTTCACATTCAATGGATCATCCTCTGCCATTTCCGTCATATCCAGCTAAGGCCACCAACACACATATCTTCCCCTGCCCTCCCTTGCCCCCGGCCCTCGCAACACCCTGGTCCACTCTTGCGTCTCCCCTAACATCTGCTCCCCTTCCCCGGCACCTTCCTATGCAAGTGCAGGAGATGCAACAGCTGCCCTTTCCCCTCTTTCCATTCCACCAGCCAAGGTCCCAAACATTCCATCCAAATGAAAGACTAATTTACTTGTACTTCTTCCAATTTAGTGTATCATAGTCGCTGCCCACGATCCAGTCTCCTGTACATTGGGTGGACTAAATGCAGATTGGGTGATTGATTTGCTGAACGCCTCCGTTCAGTCCGCAAGTGTGATCCTGAGTTTCAGCTCAGTTGCCATTTAATTCTACATCCCACTCCCACTCTGAACTCTCTGTTCTCGGCCTCCTGCACTGTTCCCCTTTTAAACTCAATCAGGAACAGCACCGTATGTTTCGCTTAGGCATTTTTTTTCCTTCCGGACTCAATACTAAGTTTATAAAATTCAGATCATAACCTCCACTCCCGTTTTCTCGGACGACATGTGCTGGTAATGGAGGATGGCTCCAACAGAACCACTGGGAGTGGCGGAAGTGTAGGTTTGAGCTTTGTGGGGCTTGGAGTGGCGATCCCTGTATACGGTCAGCGGGCTGGCCCAAACACCTGGGGTCTACCCAACTTTCTCTGCCACATGTGCCCTACTGCCCCTCCCCCTTGTTATTCTGCAGTAACCATTTACACCTCCTCTAGACCCATCCTCTGTTTCTTTAATTCTCCCATTCGCCTTGCACCATCATCCCTTTAGTCATTCAATCACTCCTGCCCTCCAGCAAATCACAGACTTTGTTCTTTCATTATGAAGCCGCACTTTTCTCTGACTCTATCATTGCTTTAATACTGTTAATCTCTGTTATATTCCAGTTCTGATGAAAGGTCACCGGCCTGAAATGTTAACTCTGTTTCTCTCTGCACAGATGCTGCCTGACCCGCTGAGTGTTTTGAGCGTTGACTTTTTTATTAAATTAAAGCTAGTATTAAGTCAAAGGAGCAAGCTTATAAAGTTGCCAGAAAAAGCGGTCAGCCTGAGGATTGGGATCTTTTTAGAAATCAGCAAAGGAGGACCAAGAAATTGATAAAGAAAGGGAAAATGGAATATGAGCACAAACTAGCGAAATATATAAAAACGGATTGTAAAAGCTTCTATAGGTATGTGAAAAGGAAAAGACTGGAGAAGGTAAATGTAGGTTCTTTACAGTCAGAGACGGGAGAATTTATAATGGGGAATGAGGAAATGGTTGATAAATTAAATAAATACTTTATTTCTCTCTTCACGGAGGAAGACACAAAAAACCTCCCAGAAATATGAGAAAACCAAGTGTGTGGCGAGAATGAGGAACTTAAAGAAATTTATATTAATAAAAAAACAGTACTAGCATAATTAATGGGACTAAAAGTCGATAAATCTGAAGGACCGGTTGACCTACATCCTGGGGTTTAGAAAGAGGTGACCATTGGGATAGTGGACGCATTGGTTCTCATCTTCCAACATTCTATAGATTCTGGAACGGTTCCTGCAGATTGGAGGATAGCAAATGTAACCCTGCTATTTAAGAAAGGAGGTAGAGAGAAAACGGGGAACTACAGACCTGCTAGTCTCACATCAGTAGTTGGGAAAATGCTGGAATCTATTATAAAGAATGCAATAAATGGGCACTTAGAAACTAATAGAAAGATTGGGCAGAGTCAACATGGATTTATGAAAGGGAAGTCCTGTTTGACAAACCTATTGGAGTTCTTTGAGGATGTAACTAGTGGAGTAGACAAAGGGGAACCGGTAGATGTCGGTGTATTTGGATTTTGAGAAGGCCTTCGATAAGGTCCCACACAAGAGGTTGGTGAACAAAATTAGGGCACATGGAATTGGGGGTAATATACTGGCATGGATTGAGAATTGGTTAACAGACAGAAAACAAAGTGTAGGGATAAACGGGTCTTTTTCAGGATGGCAGGCTATGACTAGTGGGGTACCGCAAGGATCCGTGCTTGGGCCCCAGCTATTCACAATCTATATCAATGATTTGGATCAGGGGACTAATTGTACCATTTCCAAATTACCTGATGATACAAAGCTGGGTGGCAGTGTCAGTTGTGACGTGGATGTGCAGAGGCTTCAAGGGGATAACGACAGGCTCAGTGACTAGGCAAGAATATGGCAGATAGAATATAATGTGGGTAAATGTGAAGTTATCTACTTTGGTAGAAAAAACAGAAAGGCAGAGTATTTCCGAAATGCTGAAAGATTGGGGAATGCAGATGTTCAAAGGGGCCTGGTTGTCCTTGTACATGAGTCACTGAAAGTGAATGTGCTGGTACAGCAAGCCATTAGGAAGGCAAATGGTATGCTGGCCTTCATTACAAGAGGATTTGAGCACAGGAGTAATGAAGTTTTACTCCAATTATATCGGGCCTTGGTGAGACCACACCTGGAATACTGTGTACAATTTTAGTCTCCTTACCTGACGAAGGATATACTTGCCACAGAGGGAGTGCAACGAAGGTTCACGAGATTGATTCCTGTGATGGCGGGACTGTCGTATGAGAAGAGATTGAATAAACCAGGCCTGTATTCTCTTGAATTCAGAAAAATGAGAGGGGATCTCATTGAAGCATTCAAAATTATTACAGGGCTTGATAGGGTGGATGCTGGGAGAATGTTTCCCTAGACTGGGGAGTCTAGAACCAGGGGCCACAGCGTCAGGATAAAGGGTAGGCCATTCCGGATTGAGATGAGAAGACATTTCTTCACACAGAGGGTGGTGAATCTATGGAATTCTCTACCCCAGAGGGCTGTGGAGGCTCAGTCATTGGGTATATTCAAAACAGAAGTCGATAGATTTCTGACTAGTAAGGGCATCAAGGGATATGGCGATAGGGCCGGTGAATGGAGTTGAGGCAGAAGATCAGCCATGATCTCATTGAATGACGGAGCTGGCCCGATGGGCCGAATGGCCGACTCCTGCTCCTATTTCTTATGTTCTTATCAGATTTACAGCAGTCTCAGTATTTTGCATTTGCTCATATACTTCCGCCTGGATATTAAGAGATGCGGGTTATGTACGATGGCCGGAGGGTACGGGGTGGATGCGGAATATCTGACAGGGTACCTGGAAGTCCAGCTATTCCCGGACCTTGTGGTGTCTTAATTCCACACCATACGTCCTTTTTCCTTGACTGGTTCCCCACCCCGGAGGTCAGCCTGATTGACAGTCGGGCTTCCAGTCGGACTGGGTGAGGGAACTCCGGAGCAGGACTAGGTAGGTCCGATAGATGAAACTGGGTTGGATGGGGCGTCTGATCCCGCGGTGTGTCCGATCACGGACTCGGGCTTTTGACCGGTACCGGGAGTGTGACTGGTCCTGGGGAGTTTGACCAGTTCCGGGGGTTTGAGCAGTCTCAGGGGTTTGACCTGTCCAGGGGGTGGGGGTCAAATCCCCAGTCTTGGGGATGTCCGATCCCGACTGCGGGGTTCTATCCATGGGGGGCTCGGGCGATGGGTAGAGCTTGGGGGGTGGAAGCTGAAATCATTCCCGAGCCCCAGGACGCCCGGCCAGCCACAGTGAAACCTGTAAAACAGGTTGAATCTCTCCAGAAATAACAACAGAAAACGCTGGAAAAACTCAGCAGGCCAGGCAGCATCCGTGCAGAGAGAAAGAGAGTTAACGTTTCAGGTCGATGACCTTTCGTCAGAACTGTGAAGAGCCGGAAATCAAATAGATTTAAAGCCAGAGTAAAGCTGGGAAAAGGGGGAGGGGATAAAAGAACAAAGGGGGAGATGAAGAGACATTAAGAGACATTAAGAGATATGCAAGGCTAGAGGTGGTGTTAATGTGACAGATTAAGGCTGAAAGAAGTGTGAAATCCACTGGCAGAATGAAGGACAGCTGCCAGCTTCTAGGAGGAAAAAAAAGGTGGGGGGGGGGGCAAATAAAAGGGTGGAAAAAATAAAATATAAATGTGATTGGAGCTGAGGTTATGATCTAAAATTGTTGAACTCGATATTGAGTCCAGAGGGCTGTAGCGTGCCTAAACGAAAGATGAGGTGCTGTTCCTCGAGCTTACGCTGCGCTTCCGTGGAACAGTGTAATAGGCCGAGGACCGTGAGGTCAGAGTGGGAGTGAAGCGGTGAATTAAAGTGACAGGCCACCGGGAGCTCGGGGTCCCCCTTACGGAATGAACGGAGGTGTTCCGCAAAGCGGTCACCCAATCTGCGTTTGGTCTCCCCAATGTAGAGGAGACCACATCGTGAGCAGTGAATACAGTATACTAAATTGCAGGAAGTACAAGTAAATCGCTGTTTCACCTGGAAGGGGTGTTTGGGGCCCTGGACAGTGGGAAGAGTGGAGGTGTAAGGGCATGTGTTGCATCTCCTGCGCGTGCACGGGAAGGTGCCGGGCGAAGGGGAAGGGGTGCTGGGGGTGGTAGAGGAGTGGACTAGGGTGTCGCGGAGGGAGCGGTCCCTGCGGAATGCTGAAAGGGGAGGTGAGGGGAAGATGTGTTTGGTGGTGGGATCACGCTGGAGGTGGCGGAAATGGCGGAGGATGATCCGTTGAATGTGGAGGCTGGTGGGGTGAAAGGTGAGGACAAGGGGAACCCTATCGTGGTTCCGGGAGGGAGGGGCAGGGGTGAGGGCAGAAGTGCGGGAGATAGAACGGACACGGTCGAGGGCCGTGTCGACCACGGTAGAGGGGAATCCTCGGTTGAAGAAAAAGGAAGACATGTCGGAAGCACTGGTATGGAAGGTGGCATCATCAGAGCAGATGCGGCGGAGACGGAGAAACTGGGAGAATGGAATAGAGTCCTTACAGGAGGCGGGGTGGGAGGAAGTGTAGTCCAGGTAGCTGTGGGAGTCAGTGGGCTTGTAGTGAATGTTAGTCAATAACCTATCCCCAGAGATGGAGATGGAGAAGTCGAGGAAGGGAAGGGAAGAGTCGGAGATGGACCATGTGAAGGTGAGGGAAGGGTGGAAATTGGAAGCATAGTGAATGAAATGTTCTAGTTCAGGGCGAGAGCAGGAGACGGCACCGATACAATCATCAATGTACTGGAAAAAGAGGTGAGGGAGGGGACCCGAGTAGGACTGGAACAAAGAGTGTTCCACATATCCCACGAAAAGGCAGGCATAGCTAGGACCCATGCGGGTACCCATAGCAACACCTTTAATTTGGAGGAAATGGGTAGAGTCAAAGGAGAAGTTGTTCAATGTGAGAACAAGTTCAGCCAGGCGGAGGAGGGTGGTGGTGGATGGGGACTGGTTGGGCCTCTGTTCAAGGAAGAAGCGGAGCGCCCTCAGGCCATCCTGGTGGTGGGGAATGGAGGTGTAGAGGGATTGTACGTCCATAGTGAAGAGGAGACGGTTGGGGCCGGGAAACTGGAAACTGTTAAAATGGCGGCGGGCATCGGAAGAGTCGCGGATGTAGGTGGGAAGAGACTGGACAAGGGGAGAAAAAATAGAGTCGAGATAGGAAGAGATAAGTTCCGTGGGGCAAGAACAGGCTGAAACGATGGGTCTACCGGGGCAGTCCTGTTTGTGGATCTTGGGAAGGAGGTAGAAGCGGGCTGTGCGCGGTTGGGGAAGTATGAGGTTGGCGGCCGTGGGGGGAAGATCTCCTGAGGAGTTGATGTCAGTGACGGTCTTGGACACGGTGGCTTGATGTTCAGTAGTGGGGTCATGGTCCAGGTGGAGGTAGGAGGAGGTGTCAGAGAGTTGGCGTTCAACTTCCGCTAGGTAGATGTCGGTTCGCCAAACAACAACAGCGCCACCCTTGTCAGCAGGTTTAATGACAATGTCAGGGTTGGATCGGAGAGAATGGAGTGCTGCAAGTTCAGAGGGAGGTAGGTAGGAGTGAGCGAGGGGAGCAGAGAAATTGAGCTGGCCGATGTCACGGCGGCAGTTAGCAATGCAAAGATCTAGAGAGGGTAAGAGGCCAGAGGGAGGGGTCCAGGTGGAACGAGAATTCTGAAAGCGGGAGAAAGGGTCAGCCGTGCGGGGGGAAGACACCTGGCCAGAGAAGTGGGCACAGAGACGGAGGCGGCGGAAAAAGAGCTCAGCATCGTGCCGAGCTCGAAATTAATTGAGATGGGGGCGTAAGGGGATGAAGGTCAGGCCTTTGCTGAGGACTGATCGTTCGGAGTCAGAGAGGGGAAGGTCAGAGGGGATAGTGAAAACGCGGCAGGGGGTGAGATTGGGAGAAGGGGGGTCAGAGGAAAGTGAAGGGGAAGAAGGTTTCGGAGGGGCGTTAGTGTCCGAGAGTTGTTGAAGCTTGCGATCCTTGACATCGGAAAGGAAGAAGAAATCTCTCCAGGTCGCTTAATCTCTCCTTTTTGTCCTTTCATCCCCTCCCCCTTTTCCCAGCTTTATACTTGCTTTAAATCTATTTCATTTCCTGCTTTTTTCCAGTTCTGACGAAAGGATATCGTCTTGAAACGTTAACTCTGTTTCTCTCTCCACGGATACTGCCTGGCCTGCTGAGTTTTTCCTGCGTTGTCTGTTGTTATTTCGGATTTCCAGCATCCGCAGTATTTTGCTATTGAATCAGAGCCTGCCCGCCTCATTAAAATATTTAACTTGCCAACCCGCCTCCTGGGAGCGGTTCGCTGCCCGCCCCCTGTCCCGTCTCCGTTAAACTCGGAAGCGGGCGGGTTGAATGCTGGTTGGGTTCGGGAGGATATTGTTCAATTTTCACCTCTTACCTGACCCCAACCCGCCGGTTTTTGGGATGTTAAAATCCAGCCCTTACTGTCTGGGCTCAGACACGTTGAATGTTTGATCAGTAATTTCCAGTCTCTTTTCCCTTCTGTGTTTTACAGTGAATTTGCTGGCGATTGTGATCCTGTCCGGGGGAAAGTGCGGGCTCTCCACCTGCACCACTCGGTACCTGGTGGGCATGGCAGCGGCGGATCTCCTGACCATTGTCACTGAGGTTATACTGAGGTACATCAGATGGTTTTATTTCCCATGGTCTTTCCTGTCCATCTACCCTGTGTGTAGTGTTCTCCATGTCCTGGCCATTGCAGCCATGGACTGTTCTGTCTGGTTCACCGTCACTTTCACCTTTGATCGATTTGTGGCAATTTGTTGCCAGAAGCTGAAAACTAAATATTGCACCAAGAAAACTGCGGCTGTGGTTCTAGCAACATCCGGCATTCTGCTCTGTTTAAAAAACGTTCCATTATACTTTATAAATCAACCCTGGAGGATAATCGACAATGTGCCGTGGTTGTGTGTTCTAATCCCAAACTATCTCACTGACCCCGGGTGGGTGGGATTTGAATGGTTTGATAGGGTTTTAACCCCATTCCTCCCATTCGCTATAATTCTGTTGCTCAACGCTCTGACAGTCAGACACATTTTAGTGGCCAGTCGGGTCCGTAAGGGATTGAGGGGTCAGAGCAAGGGAGAGAATGGCAGAGACCCAGAGATGGAGAGCAGAAGGAAGTCTGTGATTTTACTGTTCACCATATCCGCCAGCTTCATACTGCTGTGGCTGGTCTATGTTACTGACTTCTTATATTATAGTATTACAGGAACAGATCCCAACGATTACACTGATTCTTTATATATCTTTCAACAAGTCGGATATATGCTGCGGAGTTTAAGTTGCTGCACAAACACCTTTATTTATGGGGTGACCCAGTCCAAGTTCAGAGAGCAGGTGAAGAGGGCGGTGAAATATCCGCTTACCTCAATTATTCAATTCATTAATAATCAGAACAAGTGAGCGCAGCCCAGAGGCGGCTCCCAGTGTTTCCAGCCCAGGAATGTAAGATTCAGCCCCAGACCGCCATCCACTGAATTACACCAGCAATCGCTGGAGATCTGAAGATACAGCTAGCGGCGGGGCCAGCACTGTGTTTAGGACTCGGCACTGTTTCTGACTGACATTTCCCACATTGTCTTTCGGGACAGGACCACTAGTTTGCTGCTTTCACTCTGAGCTCTTCTGAAAAGAGTCCCTTCAGCGATTGAGGGCAGCAATTCATTCGCAGCTTCCAGAGTAAGAGCCTGATCAGTAGGTGGGCAGACAGAGCGGAGCTGAGCTGCAGTTCAGAGGATTATATTACCTGGAATATACAGCACACAAACAGGCCATTCGGCCCAATCAGTCTGTGCTGGTGTTTATGCTCCACACCAGTCTCCTCTCATTGCATCTACCTCATCTCAGTCTCTCATAATATTTTTCAATTCCCCTTTCTTGCATTTACTGGTTTAGTTTCATTCTGAAATAATCTAAACTATTTTTCTCAAGCACTTCCTGTGGTAGTAGCATAGAAGATCGGAGCAGGAGTAGGCCATTCGGCCCCTCGAGCCTGCTCCGCCATTCGATGAGATCATGGCTGATCATCCAAACTCAGTACCCTGTACCTGCCTTCTCCCCATATCCCTTGATACCTTTAGCTTTAAGAAATATATCTAACTCATTCTTGAATATATTTAATGACTTGGCCTCAACTACCTTCTGTGGTAGAGAATTCCACAAGTTCACCACTCTCTGGGTGAAGAAATTCCTCCTCATTTCTGTCCTAAATGGCTTACCCGCTATCCTTAGATTATGACCCCTGGTTCTGGACTCTCCGACCATCGGGAACATTCTTCCTGCATCTAGTTTGTCCAGACCTGTCAGAATTTTATATGTTTCGATGAGATCCCCTCTCATTCTTCTATACTCCAGCGAGTATAAGCCCAATCGACCCAATCTTTCCTCATATGTCATTCCTGCCATCCCAGGTATCAGCCTTGTGAATCTTCGCTGAACTCCTTCCATGGCAAGAACATCCTTCCTCAGATAAGGCGACCAAAACTGCACACAGTACTCAAGGTGTGGTCTCACCAAGGCCCTGTACAACTGCAGCAGGACATCCCTGTTCCTATACTCAAACCCTTTCGCTATGAAGGCCAACATACCATTTGCCTTCTTCACCGGCTGCTGCACCTGCATGCTTACTTTCAGCGACTGGTGCACAAGGACACCCAGGTTTCGTTGCACTTCCCCTTCGCCCAATCTATTGCCATTCAGATAATAGTCTGCCTTTCTGTTTTTGACACCAAAGTGGATAACCTCGCACTTATCCACGTTATATTGCATCTGCCACGCTTCTGCCCACTCACCCAACCTGTCCAAATCATCCTGGTGTTTCTCGGTATCCTCCTCACAGCACACACTCCCACCCAGCTTTGTGTCATCTGCAAACTTGGACATATTACATTTAGTTCCCTTATCTAGATCATTAATGTATATTATGAATAGCTGGGGTCCAAGGACCGATCCCTGCGGTACCCCACTAGTCACTGCTTGCCACTCGGAAAAAGACCCATTAATTCCTACTCTCTGCTTTCTGTCCGCCAACCAGTTCTCTATCCAAGTCAATACGTTGCCCCCAATCCCATGTGCCTTAACTTTACACGCTAATTTCTTATGCGGGACCTTATCGAAAGCCTTTTGAAAGTCCAAATACACCACCTCTACTGGTTCTCCCCTATCTATTTTCCCAGTTACATCCTCAAAAAATTCCAGTAGATTAGTCAAGCACGATTTACCTTTTGTAAATCCATGTTGACTTTGTCCGATCCTGTCACTGTTGTTCAAGTGCTCAGCTATTACATCCTTTATAATGGACTCTAGCATTTTCCCTAATACCGATGTCAGGCTTACCGGTCTGTAATTCCCCGCTTTCTCTCTACCACCCTTTTTGAATAGTGGGGTAATATTAGCTACCCTCAAATCCATGGGTACCATTCCAGATTCCATCGAATGTAGTGAGGTCCACATTCTAGCCACTCTGAGTACAGAAATTGCTCCTTATTTCCCAATTGAATTTATTAGTAAATATCTTGTATTTATGACCCCAAGTGTTGCATTCTCGCACAAGTGTAAACATTCTCTCCACATCTACCCTGTCCAACCAATTCATAATTTTCAAGATCTCTATCAGGCCTCAGCAAAGTCCTCTCTCTTCTATAGCAGAAAGGCTCAACCTGTTCAATCTTTCCCGATAGCTGCAATCTTTCAGTTCTGGTGCCATCCAACTCACCTGGAATACTGCATACAGTTTTGGTGTCCTTACTTAAGGAAAGACATCCTTGCTCTCGAGGCAGTGCAAAAAAGGTTCACTCGGTTAATCCCGGGGATGAGGGGGTGGTCATATGAGGAGAGGTTGGGTAGATTGGGACTCTACTCATTGGAGTTCAGAAGAATGAGAGGCGATCTTATTGAAACAGATAAGATTGTGAAGGGGTTGGATCGGGTGGATGCGGGGAGGATGTTCCCGATGACGTGTGAGACTAGAACTAGGGGACATAGTCTTAGAATAAGGGGCTGCTCTTTCAAAACTGAGATGAGGAGGAACTACTTCACTCAGAGGGTGGTAGGTCCATGGAATAAGCTGCCACAAAAAGCTGTAGAAGCTACATCATTAAATAAATTTAAAACAGAAATAGACAGTTTCCTAGAAGTAAAGGGCATTAAGGGTTACGGGGAGCGGGCAGGAATTTGGACATGAGTCTAGGTTCGGATCGGTCATGGCCCTGTGGGTAGTGGAGCGGGCCCAGGGAACGTGTAGCCTGATTTTGCTCCTATTTCGTGTGTGCAATTCTGTTAGATGAAGGAGATGGTTCTGTGATAGTAGATAGTAGATTGGCGGTTTGGATCAGATCAGCCATGATCTTATTGAATGGCGGAGCAGGCTCGAGGGGCCGATTGGCCTACTCCTGCTCCTATTTCTTATGTTCTTATGTTCTTAATATTTGTAAGAACGAAGCTATTGGCCGACTTCACAAACTCCGTTGCCTAAACACCGACTCCATCCCTCTCCTAAGCACCAAAAAATGCTGTTTGCAACCTTGGTGACGTATTTGACCACGGGATGATCTTCCGGCCGAATATTCACTCCATCACCAGGGCGGCTTACTTCCACCTCGGTATCATCGCCGAACTTCGCCCCTGCCTCAGAACATCTGCTGCTCAAACCATCATCCATGCCTTTGGTAGCTCTAGACTTGATAACACCAACTCTCTCCTGGCCGGCTTCCCATCTCCCACCCTCCATAACTTGAGCTCATCCAAAGCCCTGCTTCCCGTAACCTAACCCACACCAAATCCCGATAAACCACCACCCCTGTGCTCGCTGACCTACAGTGACTCCCGTTCCGGCAATGCCTCCATTTTAAAATGATCATCCTTGCTTTCAAATCCTTCCATGACCTCGCCCTCCCTACCTCTGCAAGCTCCACCAGCCCCACAACACTCCCGAGATCTCTGTGTTCCTCTAATTCTGGCCTCTTTCACATCTCCGATTGTAACCGCTCCACCATTGGCGGCTGTGCTTTCAGCTGCCTGGGCCCTAAGCTCAGGAATCCCCTCCCTGAACCTCTCTGCTTCTCTAAATCTCCCTCCTCCTTTAAGATGCTGCTTAAAACTTACCTCTTTGACCAAACTTTTGGTAATATTTCCTAATATCTCCTTATGTGGCTCAGGGTCAGGTATTGTTCAATAACGCTCGTGTGAATCGCTTGGGTCATTTTACTATGTTAAAGGCGCTATATAAATACAAGTTGTTGTTGTTGTAAGTATTTTTTGCACTTTCTCCAGTTCTTCTATGTCCTTTTTATATTATGGAGACCATAACTATGCTCAGTTCTCTAAGTGACTCCTGACCCGGGTCCTATACATGTTTAATACAATTTACAAAGTATATACAGCACAGAGACAGGCCATTCGACTCAAAATGTCCATGTTGGTGTCCATGCTCCACACGACCCTCCACCCACCCTCCTTCATCTAACCCAGTAAAAATATCATTCTATTCCTTTCCCCCTTTAAATGTGTCTGTGCTATTCGCATCAACTGCTCCTTGTGGTAGCGAGTTCCACATTCTGACCACTCATTTGGTAAAAAGGTTTTTCCTGAATTCCCTATTAGATTTATTAATGACTATCTTAAATCTATGGCCCCGAGTTCTAGTCTCTCCTGAAAGTGGAAACACCTTCTCTAATCTACCATATGATACCCTTTCATAATCTCAAAGAACTCTATCTGATCATCCCTCAGTCTTCACTTTCCTAAAGAAAAGAGCCCCAGCCTGTTCAGTCTTTCCTGACAGGTATAACCTCTCAGTTCTGGTGTCATTCTAGTAAATACTGTTTGTACCTTCGCCAGTCCATCTATGTCCTTTTTATAAGATGGAGACCATGTTCACAGTACACCAAGGGTTGTCTAACCAAGGTTCCATACAGGTTCAACATAACTTCTATTCTTTACAATTCTATCCCTCCAGAAATGAACCCCAGTGCTTTCTTTGTTTTTATGTCCTTATCAACCTGCATTGCAACTTTTAGTGATTTATGTAACTGTATCCTCACATCCCTCTGTCCCTCAACCCCGTTTAGAACTTATTCTCCAAGGAGTCTGTGACCTCCGTATTCTTCCTATTAAAATGCACTACCTCGCATTTCTCTATATTGAGGTTAATTTGCCAGTTACACGCCCATTCTGCAAGTTTATTAACGTCCTCCTGTATTTTGTCGCAGCCCTCCTCTATATTAAGTATAAACCCCCATTTGGGTGGCATCCACAATGTTTGAAATTGCACTTCCGATTCCTGAGTCCTAATTGTTGAAGTAAATGGTGAACAAAAGTATTGCCTGCACCGATCCTTGTGAAACACCACTTCCCACCATTGGCCAACTTCACTTCTTTTGAATTCTATAGCCTTAGAAATAAACCCCAATTCATTGTAACATTTTAATTGCTTTGCTGTCCAGTGATACTGCTTTTAATTATTTGTTCACCTTTATCCCGAGAGCCCTTTTCTCTTCTGCCACGTTCAGTTTCTTATTTTCTAAGGTATCGGTGATTATAGAATCATGGAATGATACAGCACAGAAGGAGGCCATTCGGCCCACCGTACCTGTGCCGGCTCTTTTGTACAGCTGTCCAATTAATTCCACTCCTCTGCCCTTTCCACAGTATTTTATTTTATCTCAAGTATTTTTTTCCAAATCCCCCTTGAAAGTTACTATTGAATCTGCTTCCACCGCACTTTCAGGCAGCGCATTCCAGATCACAACAACTCGCTGTGTAAAACAAAAGCTTCCTCATGTTGTCTCGGGTTCTTTGGCCAATCACATTAAATCTGTGTCATCTGGTTACCGACCCCAATGCCACTGGAAACAGTTGCTCCTTAATTACTCTATTAAATCTATGTAGTCTTTAGAACACCTCTATCAAATCTCCTCTTAACCTTCTCTGCTCTAATCAGAACAACCACAGCTTCTCCAGTCTCTCCACATAACTGAAGTCCCTTATCCCGGGTACCATTCTAGTAAATCTATTCTGCACACGCTCCAAGTCCTTGACATTTTGCTAAAGTGTGGTGTCCAGAATTGGACACAATGCTCCAGCTGAAGCCTAATCAGTGCTTTATAATGTTTTCGCATAACTTGATTACTTTTGTACTCGACTGTTTATTAATAAAGCGAAGGGTCCCGTATGCTTTATTAACATACTTCTCAAATTGTCCGGCCGCCTTCAAAGATTAGTGTACATACATGCCTAGGTCCCTCTGTTCCTGCATTCCCTTTATAGTTACACCATTGAGATCACATTGCCTCTTCTCATTTTTCACTTCACAATTCTCTGTGTTCAATAGTATCTGCCAAGTTTCTGCCTAATTGAATCAGAGTTCGGGTTATGCTGTAAGCAAAGGGATTGGATTCGGAAAGAAACGCCATCAGAGAAGTGTAGGATCATGTCAGGGCCTAATCTGAAGCTCTCAGACCCTCCAGCCTGAGGAAAAGTTTATAAGGGTAAAGACCCAGCCAAATTTTCTTGGCATTTAGTGTCTTGCTTTCGGCACCAATTATATTTTATTCTGCTAATGGAAAATATGCCAGTAAACTGAGTAAGGAGATAACTTTATATGCAGGAATGAGGGTCAGTTAGAAGGTGTTGCATGAATGACTTTTAAACCGAAGGTCAGCCAGGAGCGTATTGAATGGTGGAGCAGGCTTGAAGGGCCGAATGGCCCACTCCTGCTCCTATGTCTTATGTTCTCTTCTTGACCAGTCAGTCTACGTCCTCCTGAAGTCAGTTACTATCCTCCTCATTGTGTGCTACATTTCTGAGTTTTGATGCCTCTATACCCAACTCTAGGTCATTAAACTATATCAAAGAGAGCACTGGTCCTAATAGCGACCCCTGGGGAACCCCTCTCTATAATTCCCTCCAGACTGAAAAACAACCGGTCACCACTACTCTCTGCTTTCTGACCATTAGCCAATTTGGTATCCATGCTGCCCTGTCCCATTAATCCCATGGGCTACAATGTTATGAACAGTTATGTCATGTGGTACTTTGCCAAACGCCTTTTGAAAGTCCATATACACAAGATCAACCGCACTACCCTCATGAGGTTATATTTTCCGAACAAAGTGCATCACCTCGCGTTCATCTCTGTTAATGGTCACTTGTCACTTAACTGTGCAGTCTGTATGTTTTCTAATATCTATTGTGAGATGTCATGTAGAGAAATGTCTTTTCAATATTTGAAGCAAAGCATCAGTGTATTGAATAAAAAACAATAATAATTAATAAAGGCAGCCATCTAAAATTGTGTGTGGTTTTGGAATTTTATCAGAAAATCAGTGGATTTATTGCAAAGTAAACTCTTGGTTTCTCACATTGCACCACTGCTTTTCGAAGAAGTTGGTGAAGATATTGGCCCAGAAATTGATCTCGCTCTGTTCCCACGGGGGTAAGCCTTCCCCGCGATGTCTCACCTCGCTTGTGCTTTTTCAGATCCAGCTCGCACGAACTTGATGTTCCAGACATCAGCTGTGCTGGGCTTGCGTATCCCAGCGGCGTAGTGAATACGTGCGAGCTGTGGGATCACGTGACTCAGTTAGAGCCAATGGCAGCACACCATCTTCCATTCATAAGTCTCACAGCATGGCAGTGAAATCTATGAATCTTACACCCCCCCAAAATAACAGCTAAACCTCAATTAAATTTAAAAAAAAAACCATCACATTAATAAAATAAGTATAGTTAATTAAATTAACCATTTTAAATAAAAAATTAAATTTTTGAAAAAATTTAAAATCTTTTAAAAATTATAAAAATAAACTTACCTGTCTTTAAAGTCTCTAAAAAAGATATACCTGTAAAAAAAAATTCAAAAAAATACTTAATTCACTACTTAACTTCTTAAAACCGGGTCTTACTCCTCCTTTTTACATTTCCAAAATCTTCCCTACTTACCTGCGCGTCCAAAGCATGAAGTGCACAGCGTGCGCGCAGCCTGTAGCGCGCACGCGATGCACCCAGGACCCGCCCCCTTTTCAGAAGAGCAATTGCCGGTTTTCAGCGCATGCGCAGGGCATGCAGAAAACCGGCAATTGGAGTGGGAATACGCGAGAGTACGCAGTGCGTACTCTCGCGTCCCGGGATCAATTTTCGGCCCATGGGCCAGAAATTGATCTGGCTCCGTTCCCGCGGGTGTAAGGAGCAGGCGCGGTAATACATACCGCGTCTGCCGTTTCGTCTTTTCCACGGAGAAAATTCATCTTCTGGCTGATTGAGCGCAGGGCAGCGTATGACGTCACACTGCCCTGCAGCGCAGCGTGCGCGTTGCATCGCGTGCGATGTGGAGTGAAGACACGCCCATTAAGGTCTCTTTTCCATAGCACCTCATCTTTCGTTTAGGCACGCTACAGCCCTCTGGACTCAATATCGAGTTCAACAATTTTAGATCATAACCTCAGCTCCAATCACATTTATATTTTATTTTATCCACCCTTTTATTTGTCCCCCCCACCTTTTTTTTCATCCTAGAAGCTGGCAGCTGTCCTTCATTCTGCCAGTGGATTTCACACTTCATTCAGCCTTAATCTGTCACATTAACACCACCTCTAGCCTTGCATATCTCTTAATGTCTCTTAATGTCTCTTCATCTCCTCCTTTGTTCCTTTATCCCCTCCCCCTTTTCCCAGCTTTACCCTGGCCTTAAATCTATTTGATTTCCAGCTCTTCCCAGTTCTGATGAAAGGTCATCGACCTGAAACGTCAACTCTCTTTCTCTCTCCACGGATGCTGCCTGGCCTGCTGAGTTTTTCCAGCGTTTTCTGTTGTTATTTCTCTTTTCCATAGGCCACGCCCCCGATTTTTTTCTCCACTGAAACCATTGTACAGCTGCTGAAGACACAGTTTTCTCACTGTTTCAGGTGGAATTTGCAGTAAGTAGGTTTTAAATGCATGGTTTTGTAAACTTTTAAAGATTTTTAGTATAATTTGAGTAATGTTAAACATTTGCAAAGAGATTTAAAGTAATTTAAGTACTTTTAAAAGTACAGAAATCATTTTTTTCAGAGATTTAACTGTTTATAATCAGCAAACGAAAATGGCTGCTATCAGCACTATCCAATTTATCAAAAGAACACAGAATTTCAGTGATGATGATCTCCGTACACTTCTTGACGAGGTAGAATCGAAACGTTCACGGATAATTGGAACTCAGAAGTCCAAGCCGCCGCGAAAAGGCCAAATGGCAGCGTGGAAAGAGGTTGCTCAAAGTGTGAGCGCAACCTCGACCATTCCACGTACAGCTGAGCAATGTCGCAAAAAATTCAGCGATTTATATCGAACGCTGAAGGTTTGTATAGTTATAACAAAAGTCAATGTTAAAATGTCTTTACATTTAAAATGAAAAGCCTTGAAAAAGTGTTTGTTTGCTAAGCTGAGTTAACTCAAGTCACAAGATGCTACCATAAATTTTTATGGCTTTTGTAGCCAGGCAAGTCTCATAAAATGCTAATGTCATCTTGATTGAAATGCTTTGAGTTGCTTACTGAGTTAACTGTGTGAGTGCCAATGCAGTTTTGGTGTAAAAACCCTTACATTTCAGATTTTCATTTTCAATTTTAGAGTAAAACTGCTCACAACGCCAGAGAACGTTCACTGACAGGCGGTGGTGTTGTCATGTTAAGGGCTTTAACCGAACATGAGGAAAGGCTCGAGCATATCTTTGGATATCTTAGCGGATGTCCCTTTGGAAATGAACGATTCGACAAAGGTGATGTGTGCTGAATAGCTTCTGTGATGTGGCACATCATGCTTTACCTTTGCTAATCTTTACTGTTTCCTTTACATAGGTTTAGAGCATACTTCTCAGTCACGGGATGAGCAGTGCGTTGAGTCTGCAGCCGAAGAGGTCATTGGTGAAGGGCATGTTGAGCCAGTGGGAGATGCGAGTGAGGTGTTGGTGGAGGAGCAGCAGGAGGAAGTTTTTGCTGAATTAAACATGGAGGTTCTGGAATCTGGGTTGCAGGAGAGGTCCTCTCAATCTTCCTCTCCAACTCCTGGCCCCTCTGGCTCTGTGCCAAACAGACAGCAGCTTGATACTACAGTGCCTGTGGGAGACACAGATATATATGCAGCAGAACAGGAGATGCATGGTGACATCCACCAACTTGTAGGCTTGACTCAATCGATCTCTTCTATTTCAGAGAAAGAAGTTGATTGTCTTACCTTGGTCAAGCAGGGAGTGGAAAATCTGGGAATGGAGCTTAAGAATATAAATGAGTCTCTTGAAGGAATGTTGCAGAAACCCGATGTGGGAGTGCAGCTTAGTAAAATAAATGAGTCTCTTGAAGGAATGTTGCAGAAACCCGATGTGGGAGTGCAGCTTAGTAAAATAAATGATTTTCTTGAAGGAATGTTGCAGAAACCCGATGTGGGAGTGCAGCTTAGTAAATTAAATGAGTCTCTTGAAGGACTGGTGGGAGTGCAGCTTAGTAAAATAAATGAGTCTCTTGAAGGACTCATGCGAATAATTTCTGCTGCAATTACTGTGACTCCATCAGAACCAACCTTACCTGCTCCCAGCGCAGAATCAGTGCAGGTCCAAGAGGCACCAACGATGATGCAATCAAGAAAGCGCAAGAGACGTTAGGGTGTTGCATGTTCCACAATGCACATCCATTGACCCTCAGGAATAGTTTATTTGTGGTTAAATTTTTCAAGTGTTTACTTTTTAGTTTTATTTAAAACTTACATGTTTACATTTTTCTTTATTTATATATATATTTGACACTGAAACTGAAAGTTAGCTTTTCATTGAAAAAGTACAGCCTTTAGTCACTTTATAAAAATTCAAATTGTTTATTTTCACAAAAAAATTGAACATTTAAACTTGTTTACATATAGGAAAGAGTTATTTCCCATCTTGAATGTCTTTACTGCATTAACGAAGCAAAAAAGTTACTGAGAACTGTTAACAAATTTTTGAAAAACATATTTCTGTTTACGATTGTTTACAAAGTTGAAAAGTAGCTAGTTAACATTGAAAAGTTATAAACTATGTAAAGCAACAATGAACCTCAGAAGTCTGTAATGCTGCAATAAAAGAGCACTGTTTCACTTTAAATTGTGTCTGTACCTTTATTTGCCTTGCTGGTGGAGAGGGAGGGGGAGGGGGAGAGGGAGAGGGATGGGGAGAGGGAGGGGGAGAGGGAGGGGGAGGGGGAGAGGGGAGGGGGAGGGGGAGAGGGGAGGGGGAGAGGGGAGGGGGAGCGGGAGGTACAAGGCGACACTACCTCGTGAAGGTGTTGGCTACCAGCTGCTCCCGAGCAGCCTTACTTTGAGCAGCAGTTGGCTCTTCCCCATCATGCCTTCCCACAGGCACATTGGCATTGTCCACGTCCTCCATTTCTGCAGGTAGTTCATCTGCAGCGTTAAGGGTCAGTCCTTCCTGCAGGGCAAAGTTATGCAAAGCACAACAGGCCACCACAATCTTTGCCACTTTCTGAGGAGAATACTGCAAGGTCCCCCCTGACCTGTCCAGGCACCGGAAGCGTGATTTCAGAACTCCAATTGTCCTCTCCACCACTTGCCGTGTGGACACGTGTGCCTGGTTGTATCTCTCCTGAGCCTCATTATTGGTCTTGCGGTAGGGAGTAATCAGCCATGGTCTTAGCGGGTAGCCCTTGTCGCCCAATATCCATGCGGATCCTGGAGGCAATGCGTTGAGGACGCCATATAAGTCAGAGTTACGGAGGACGAAGGAGTCATGATTACTTCCACGGTTACCTGCATTCACATTTAAGATCCTGAGATGCGCATCACAGACAATCTGGACATTCAGTGAATGAAACCCCTTCCTGTTGATAAATGTCACAGGTGCAACCCCTGGTGCCTTCAATGCTACATGGGTTCCATCGACAGCCCCAATCACTTTGGGGAATCCAGCAATGTTATGAAATGCAAGCGCCATCTCCTTTTGATGGCGAGCAGACAAGTCATACTTAATGAACTCAGAAGTCCTACGGTAAATGGCTTCTGTGACCTGGTGAATGCATGCCCTCGCAGCATTCTTGGATATGTTGCAAATGTCACCGGTGCTTGCCTGAAAAGTCCCACTTGCAAAGAAGTTCAGTGCTGTGGTTACCTTCATGCTCAGTGACAATGCATTGCGGTTCTTCGTGCGTGTTTGAAGGTCCTCCTGTAACATCTCACAGATTCGGCCAATTGACTCTTTACTGAAGCGCAGCCTCCTCACACACAGCTCCTCCGACAGCATCTGAAATGAAAGCCTCTGCCTGTACACTCTATTTGGTGGGTAGTAGTTTCTCCTTCTCTGGAGGAGACGGGCTTGGTTCCTCCGTCTGATTAGTTGTCTGTATTCGAAAATTCTCAGATACGCAATCACACAGAGGAGGAAGAACAATCGATTGCAAAAGGGCATCTTTCTCTCACACAGGCTTCCTCCTCAAACTGAAAGTTGTAATGAAAAAATGGAAATAGTTGTTAAAGTAACTTTAGTTAAGTGAGTGGCTATAAAATCAGGTCAGGCTATAGTGGGACACGTGCGCTATCAGCTTGGGAACACATCTACCCGCCACACGGCCCTAGCTGATTTTCCAAAACTGTAACATTTTCATAAATTCATACATACATACATACATACTTACTTACTTACTCATTTTCATCTTTAAAACTTTTTGAAACGTAAACAGTTCATTTTTAAACTTTCATTTTCACAGATAGATACCTAAATATGCCTTGTACACACCCACAGTTGCTATACTACTCCAAATGGTCAAAACCCGTTTTTGAATTTTTTTTTTAATACTCTTAACTTATATAAGACTTCATTTAAAACGTTTGTGTCTTTCAGATTTAAAAAACTCACCTCAGTAGCCACACTCCAAAAGGATTTCTTCCTCCTACTATCTCGGTAAATGTATAAATGGCTGCTGCTCCTGGTTTTAAAATGTGTAACTGCTCGGAGCTTACACACACTACTCTCATTCACAAAATACATGAATTTTCCGACGCACGCGCAGAATCACCAGCCCACGCGATTACTCGCATATCCATGAAACTGACCAGACATGAAGTGCCGGTGTTCAGCGCATGCGCAGTGCATGCAGAAAACCGGCAATTGAAGAGGGAATACGCGAGTGTACGCAGTGCGTACTCTCGCGCGCCAGGATGAATTTTTGGGCCATGATTTATTTCAAATAACAGAACTGCTGTCCTGTATGCTTCAGGCTCCCTTTGTGACTTTCGATATATGCATCGAACATCGTAAACTCCTCCCCACCTCACCTAAGATCCTCAGCTCTCCCCACCACCTAATATCCTCAGCTCCTCCCCATCCCACCAAATATCCTCAGCTCCTCCCGACCCCACCTAAAATCCTCAGCTCCTCCCCACCCCACCAAATATCCTCAGCACCTCCCCGCCCCAACTAATATCCTCAGCTCATCCACACCCCACCTAATATCCTCAGCACCTCCCCACCCCACCAAATATCCTCAGCACCTCCCCGCCCCAACTAATATCCTTAGCTCCTCCACACCCCACCTAATATCCTCAGCACCTCCCCACCCCACCTAATATCCTCAGATCCACCCCACCCCACCTAATATCCTCAGCTCCTCCCCACCCCACCTAATATCCTCAGCACCTCCCCACCCCACCTAATATCCTCAGCTCCTCCCCACCGCACCTACTATCATCAGCTCCTCCCCATCCAACCTAATATCCTCAGGTCCTCCCCACCCCACCTAATATCCTCAGCTCCTCCTGAACCCACCTAATATCCTCAGGTCCTCCGCACCCCACCTAATATACTCAGCTCCTCCCCACCCCATCTAATATCCTCAGCTCCTCCCCACCCCACCTAATATCCTCAGCTTCTCCCCACCCCACCCAAAATGCTCAGCTCCTCCCCACTCCACCTAATATCCTCAGCTCCTCCACACCCCACCTAATATCCTCAGCTCCTCCCCACCCCACCTAATATCCTCAGCTCCTCCCCACACCACCTAATATCCTCAGCTCCTCCCCACACCACCTAATATCCTCAGCTCCTCCACACCCCACCTAATATCCTCAGCTTCTCCCCACCACACCCAAAATGCTCAGCTCCTCCCCACCCCACCTAATATCCTCAGCTCCTCCACACCCCACCTAATATCCTCAGCTCCTCCACACCCCACCTAATATCCTCAGCTCCTCCCCACCCCACCTAATATCCGCAGCTCCTCCCCACATCACCTAATATCCTCAGCTCCGCCACACCCCACCTAATATCCTCACCTCCGCCCCACCAAACCTAATATCCTCAGCTCCTCCCCACCACACCTAATATCCTCAGCTCCTCCCCACCCCACCTAATATCCTCAGCTCCTCCCCACCCCTCCTAATATCCTCAGCTCCTCCCCACCCCACCTAATATCCTCAGCTCCTCCCCACCCCACCTAATATCCTCAGAACCTCCCCACCGCACCTAATATCCTCAGCTCCTCCCCACCCCACCAAATATCCTCAGCTCCTCCCCACCCCACCTAATATCCTCAGCTCCTCCCCACCCCACCAAATATCCTCAGCTCCTCCCCACCCCACCTAATATCCGCAGCTCCTCCACACCCCACCTAATATCCTCTGCTCCTCCTGAACCCACCTAATATCCTCAGCTCCTCCCCACCCCACCTAATATCCTCAGCTCCTCCCCACCCCACCTAATATCCTCAGCTCCTCTACACCCCCACTAATATCCACAGTTGCTCCCCGCCCCACCTAATATCCTCAGCTCCTCCCCACCCAAACTAATATCCTCAGCTCCCCCCACCCCACCTAATATCCTCAGCTCCTTCCCACCCCAAATAATACCATCAGCTCCTCCCCAACCTTCCTAATATCCTCAGCACCCGGGGAAAGGTCTTCCCTCATTCATTCTCATGGCCTCTAAAACTTCCTCCCTGAGGGCAGCATACCAGGTCTGTCCTCTCTTGCTCTCAGTAGAGAGTGACTGGTACAATTTGCCATCCAATGAGAACAGGAGCAATTTTGCCATTTCGGCATCGTCACAATCGTTAATGGCTGCTGATTGTTCCACCTCCATGAAGTGGACTGAGGGGTCTTCCTTTTGGGTAAGTTTACTCGGGTGGCTTACCATAGCCCTAAACTGTTGTGTACCGTGGGGAGCCAAGAATTGACTTTCAAGGGGTCCCTGACCTCCACCACCGGCGGGCGGGCCGAATTTTTGCTGACGTGCTGGGCACATTGGCCCTGGCTCCGACTTCTCCTGCATCGGTTCGCCTCCCTCTCCCTGCTGCCAAACCGAGTCAAAACTCGGCGCCACAGTTGCTGGTGTGCACTCCCTGTCAGCCTCACAGATTGTCTGCCCCTCCTGCTGCCTAACCAAGCTTCTCCTTGGCGCCACAGGTGGTGGTCGAACAGTCTCCCCCTGCTTTTCCAGGTCTGTCCGGGCCGCACCTGGGCTTATCAGGCACAGCATGCCTTTTGTTTTGGACAGAGCAAGGTTCAGACTCTCAATATGCTTCTGACAGGGGCCGTGGTCCCCTACCTCAAACTCCCTTGTACTGGCTACTGTGCAGGCTGCCTGAACATGGTTTAACTTCTCTGTCAGTTCCCTTAATTGCTTGGCAAGGCGGATGTTCTCTTCCCGCAATGCCAGTTCACTACTTTTTGCCTCGGTGGCCTGACACTGGAGGTATCCCTTACTGGCACGGTGTTCATCCAGCATATGTGACTGTTCCTGATCTTTTGTGCCGATCTCTGCTAAAAACCTATCCCCTGCTATAGCTCTGGCACGGGACAGTTGGCTTTCTTCCTTTAGCTCTTCTGTGAGAGCCTGAATGCGCTTCCCCATAAGTTGCATTTGTTTCTGGGAGCAGACCAACCATATGGCTTTCTCCACAGACTTACTGTATTCCTTGCTCTCAGTCCATGCAGCTGCAGTGTCCATAGGACGTTCAGCATGCAACAGCCTGAGGACCCATTTCTTGGTGATATTTACTTTTTTATATACATAGGATGACATCCTCTCTTCCATTTTTGTTCTCACCTCAAAACCAGCATTTACTGCTTCACAACCCTTTCGCCAAAGTCCTGCCGTGATCGCCATTATGTAAGGGGTATCTTATGTGAGCGGTTCGAATCGACCAACACCCCTCCAGTTCCTAGACTTTGGGCTTATTTAGGGGTTGTGAACAAAATTGCAGTAAACAGGTTCTGATGAAAGAAATTTACTTTATTAAAAGAAAAAGGTAACAAACTTGAAACACACTTATTACTTAAACACAGATTCGGGGAACACACGGTACAAGCGAGGGAGAATGACAATATATCAAACAAAACCTTATCCCTCCCAAAGATCCCACTATCTGGCTAGGTTTTTGGTTTCAGGAGATATGGGATAATGCTCACCAACGAATCCTTGACAGGATTTTAGAGTCTTTTGTTTAAAAGACTGTGTAAGGCCCTTGTTGCTGCGAGGTGTCCGATGGTCACTGAGGCAGTCGCTCTGGTTTCTTCTTGCGTGCTGGTTTGTTTTCTGGCCTTCTTCCTCGTGGCTTGTGGTAGGTTTTGCTGGAGCAGAGAGAGAGCTGTGTCCGCGTGGTCAGCCAGTCCGAAAGAGAGAGAAATTATGGCACAGGCTTTCAAATTATACTGTTTCTTTTTCGCGCCCAAAAAACCCTTATTGAAACGGATTCCTTTTGGTTGCAAATGAACCTTGCTTAGTCCAATTGTCTAGTTTTGGCGGGCTTGCCAGTTCCAATGGCTTTTGCTCAGTGTTAAGCATGTCTTGATCGTTTTCCGATTTAAACACAGCCTTATCTACGCGCCAAATCTCCCCCTATTGTCCTAGGTCTTTTGGCGGGCTTTTAAATCTGTTCTGTGGATACCTGGTTGACTGTTTTTTTTTATGGGATAATGGTTGTGAAACTGTGTGCTGGAAGTTTTATTGTCAGGAATCGTTTTTAGATTTCCAGCATCTTGTTTGCCCCTGGGGATTCATATTTGAATGTGGTTGTGAGTTTTTGCTTTGTCTCTTGCACCTTGGTAGGATTTGTAGTGTAAACAATTCCCAGACAGCTTGCTCTTTTCACTGCCTGGCCACGCCCCTCGCAGCTTGTGTCCGTGAAATGTGTCTCTCCCAACAGTATGATTCAAAAAGTCAGTTTCCTCAGGTTTTTTTCTTCCCTGATATTTAGGTTTTTACATCAAATCACTTCACTTAGGCCCCATCATCCCAAGTTTGTATGAAAAGTTCAAAAATCACTTCCTTTAGGGCTCTGTTCGAGTTTCTGGAGGATTTTGCGAAGCCTACAAGATCAGCAAACTGAGCGCAGTCCGGGAACGGATCCTGATCACACCCTTCTCTGAGTGGCTCCACTGGCGAGAACATCAGCACAGGCCAGATATGTAGCCTGGGCCCTTCCTACTCTGTGGGGCTCAGTAACACACTGCTTGAGATGCAGTAACACACCAAAGGCCAGGGATGGGGCCTGGGCACTTCCTAATCTGTGGGGCTCAGTAACACACTGCTTGAGATGGAGTAACACACCACAGGCCAGGGATGGGGCCTGGGCACTTCCTAATCTGTGGGGCTCAGTAACACACTGCTTGAGATGGAGTAACACACCACAGGCCGGGGATGGAGCCTGGGCCCTTCCTACTCTGTGGGGCTCAGTAACACACTGCTTGAGATGGAGTAACACACCACAGGCGGGGGATGGAGCCTGGGCCCTTCCTACTCTGTGGGGCTCAGTAACACACTGCTTGAGATGGAGTAACACACCACAGGCCGGAGATGGAGCCTGGGCATTCCCTGTTCTTTGTGGTGCTCAGTACCACACCGCCTGCAATAAACTAACAGGCCTAAGGCCGAGTATGGAACCTGATTACATTCTGTTGTGTGGGGCTCAGTACCACACCGGTGAGGTCTGCAATCTCTGCACTCAAGCGGAGCCCCTGGGGCGGAGTCATCAGCTGCCTCCCTTAAAGAATAGACATGGCGGATGGACAGAGGCCGTTGTATCAATGTCTTTAAACTGATTTCACTGGCGATCCCCAGCTCTGAATCCCCCAGCAGAGAATTTAAGTAGAGTTTGATATAAATGAGATTCAACATCAGTATCAGAACATTACTCTTTGATTCGGGACTCTGATCTCTCTCCAGCATCTCGCTGCTCAAGATTGAACTTGACATAATTGCAGCTTGGCTCGGGATCAGTGCGACTCAGCGAGACTTCGGCCCGTCTCTCCCTTCACAACCCATCAGTGCCGAGAAAAGAACGGGGAATTTTACACATGTGTTTTGTTCTGTAACTTTATTTGAACATTTCAGTGTATTTCACGCTGTGTCCAACACAGTGAGGTCCCCCTGGTGTATCAGATTTGTATCTGCATCAACACTCCAGCTTTACATTAATACAACCTGAACTCCGAGATCTGGTCCGGCCTCATTGCCCCGAAAGTGAGGATTGAGCGGGAGGGGCAATGCCACCCGGGGTTAGATTTTCCTCCAAGCGGGTGATACAACATTTAATTTACTGTGAAGCCCAAATAGCTCAGTTGGGCGAGCGTTAAAATGAAGATCCAAAGATCCCTGGTTTCGGCATTTTTGGTTAGTTTGTGTCTCCTTCACTATAAGAGGATAGAATCAGAAGAAGTTTGTCGCTCGTGAACCCGCGTCCACCAAATGAATGGGAGTGAAACCACATCTGATGCCGCTCGATCCGGCTCCAGTCGCCCGCTGCGGGCTCGAATCCAGTCGGGGTCCCGCCGCCTGGTTTTATACCGGGACAGTGTTTGAGGGAGGGGCTGTTCAGCGGTGGGCGATAATAATTTTTAGGATGAGGTTTGTGAGATTAAAGAGCTCTTTTCCTGTTACTTTCGATTGACACTCTGCCCAGTTGTATATACGAATAGTTAACAATGTTTAAGCGATGTGGTGAGTTCAATGTTTGTGCAGTAACTCGGTCACCCAGTGTGAGCCTGAAAGACAATCCCCCAGCTTGGGCTCGAATCTTTCAACAGCAACTTTGTGGCCGGTTAGCTCAGTTGGTGAGAGCGTGATGCTCAAGTAAATCAATAGCCGCGGGTTCGATCCCCGTAAAGGCCATCAGAATTTGTTCATCCTTTTAAGCTTTTTCGAAATACTTAAAATACAACCTTTATAAAGAAACAAATCCACACAGAATCTCACGGGGGATTTATTTCGATAAACATCCATTGCAACTTTGTCACCGTGGCGGAGAGACGCATCTTTCTGTTTATTTGTGTTTCTAGGTTTGCTGATGAACGTTGAACTGGCGGCCTGTTCCAGTTAATGGTCACAAGCGGGTAAGAGACAGACAGAGCGGCTCTGACCCCGCGAGATGGGCAAAAGGCTTCAGTTCACGACAAATACAACAAATGAAATGTTCGCACGGCCCCGAGAGAGACAACATCCAGAGAAAAGCACAGAAGGAAATAGATCAATCGAAAACGTTACAAATATTTCCCATGCTTGATGTCTCTCTATTCAATCGCCAACCCTTCAGTGCCGGATAAATAATTCCAGTTTAAATCGTTCAGTTCGAGAATGGCAGCGGAAACAAACTCAAATGAATTGAAAACTGCCGAATCCCGGGATTGAATCAGGGACCATTATTAAATCTGTAGAGAGAAAAACAGAGTTAACGTTTCAGGTCGATGACCGCTCGTCTGACGTTAACTCTGTTTCTCTCTCTACAGATGCTGCCTGATCTGCTGAACATTTCCAGGATTTTCTGTTTTTATTTGAAATTTCCAGCATCCGCAGTATTTTGCTTTTGTACCTTTATAAATCTTCAAGTCGCTCATCCCAACTGAGCTATTGCGGCTACGGAGCAACCTGCATTGCGTCATCCTGTCGGAGGGAAAGGGAAGGTTTGTGTCATGAATCCGCTGCGTTTGCATCAAGCATCTAATTCACCTGCAGGCTGGAGGAGCAGAGGAGGCTGGAGGGAAAGAAGTGATCGGAGCAGAAGGAGAAGCCATTTGAAACTGGCAGAATCTTGTGTCTGACTGTTGTTTCAAGTGATGCAGGACAGCCCTGCGTGGATTTGCAGTTTTCCCAGGAGCTGCTTTGTTTGGTGCCTGCATTTTAGACATGGAAACATGTCCATCAGGAGCTTGTTGTAATATTTCACCTCACTGTGCATTTCAAGTGGATGCCAACCCGCACTTGGTGCTGTGGTTGCGCGAACATGTCTTTTGTGTTCTCACCTAAAATGCCATTTTGTACAAACAGTTTGCCTGGCGCGAAAGAGTTAAAAAGGGGACAAAGAGTGAAATGGACGGGGTTGCTGCGGTGTGTGAAATATGGTGACGATCTATGGTTATTATCCGATACGACGCTGCAGGATCCTTTAAAGATCTCCCGCGGATCCACTGAAACCAGTCGAATGTGCAACTTTGAGAAGGGCTTTCTGCACCGTCAGGGCAGGAAACGGGAGTGAGGGACACTGTCGGTATCTGTGCTGAGTTTGAGTCTGTGAAGAATTATACAGAGAAAATATACGGGTTATTTGAGATTTTTAACTTTATTGATATTTGTCCACAAAATGAATTCTTCCATTTTAAGTTAATTCAATTTTAATGGGAAGGTTTTCAAAATAGTTCCGCCCGGTTTCGAACCGGGGAATTTTCGCGTGTTAAGCGAACGTGATAACCACTACACTACGGAAACTGTGCCGGTCTTAATGATAGCAAGAACATCACAGAAGAGAACTGCGTTTTGCAAATGCAGGTCTGGGATTAAATCGGCCAACAAAAGCCCGAGAGAACCTTATTACTGATAATTTTACCAATTACTTTAGTATGTGTTTTCTGGTTAGCAACAATTCTGCCACTGGAAAATGTTCTCCTTATTTACTTTATTAAAACTCTTCATGATATTGAACACGTCTACAAAATCTCCCCTTATCTTCTCTGCTCTGAGGAGAACAAGCTCTTATTCTCTACTACTCCACGTAACTGAAGTCTCGCATCCGTCCCAAATCTGAGTGCCCGAATTGCACACAATACTCCAAAGGTTTGGCATAACTTCCTTCCTTTTGCCCTCTATGCCTCTGTTTATAAAGTCAAGGATCCCGTTAGCTTTTCTAACACAAGACAAAATGCTGCGGATGCAGGAAGTTTGAAATAAAAACAGAATTTACTGGAAATACTCAGCAGCTGTGAATGGTAGGTGAGTTGCAGAAATAAATTTGGCCTCAAATTAGAGCATACGGGTTCCATGGTGTAATGATGAGCACTCTAGACTTTGAATCCCGCGATCTGAGTTCAAATCTCGTTGAACCTGATTCCTTCTTGTCTCAGCTGTTGTAAAATTTGGGGCAAACAAACAAACGTCATTTTGTTGGCAGCTGTGTGATTGGCTGCTCAGCAGCGGGAAAGTGTTGACGCTGAAGGTTTGGATGAGAAAAGGCGGGGCCAAAATGGAATGGTGGAGTTAAAATTGCCCAGTTCTTCCAATATTGCTGCTGGGCGAGGTTTGCAAGTAGCCTTGCGGGGGCAGCGATGTATCGCCATTGCGGTGCTGGTCCCCGCCACAAACTCCGCTCCCGAGCCACCGAATTCATCCCTATCCCTGGCCACTGAGGCTGAACCAGGCAGCTTGCAACCTTGGTGCCGTATTTGACCCCGAAATGAGCTTCCGACCAAGACGGTCTACTTCCACCTCCGGAACATCGCCCGACTCCGCCTCTGCCTCAGCTGATCTGCTGCTGAAACCCACATACTTGCCTTTGTCGTTCAAAATCAACTTGCAGGTGGCCACACATAGAATAAACAGAGCCAGAGAGACAGACAGAATCTGGAAACACCGGGAAATAGGCAAGAGATATTGACAAGCAGATGTTTCCCAGACCAGAACCTGTCATCATTGATGAAGAACTGGAGCCTGTCTCAAATACTATCAACACAGAGCTGGATATACTGGGGTTTATAAAGATTGCTGATATTGCAGCCCACCTGTCCTCTCCCGGCACTTGGTTCTACCCATAGCCCTGAATAAAGAAGGTAATGACCTGGGGAGTGGATTACCTGAAGAAACTGAAGATGAGAACTCTGCTTCTCAGATTGCTGGAAAGATGCCGTAGTTTTGTGTCTAAAAGTGCTTTGCGATCAGAACATTGCCGGAAGATCTGTGGTTAATGAAAGTGCTTTTGGTGCTTGATTTTCTTATACACTTTGGAATTCAGGAGAACCTGGTTCGTGGTTTGCAGAACAAGTTAAACCCCTGGAGCGGAGCCACCAGGTGCCTGGCTGCAATCAGCGACAATGACTTTCAAAGTGATGAGGCCCGGCGAGCTCAGTCGGTCAGAGTATGAGACTCTTAATTTCAGGTTCGTGAGTTCGAGCCCCACGTTGGAGAACAGCATTTTGTTAAAATTTTATGTTGCTTTCACGGGAAAGCATCATTAATTAACCGATAATCTTCTTTTGCACAATGAAAGAAATGCTAACTGAGGGAGATAGTTCAATAATTTGTTTTGCACTTTGCATGTTAACTGTTGCCCATATCTCATTTTACACACTGTACTTTTGGAGTCTGGCTTAAAAATGTGCATTGCTGATGACACCAGGAATCTGGGGCAACTATTGTCAAATTTAACAGGACCGGTTATTTCTACCGTGTACAGAAAATAGAATCAGTACTGAACATAAATCCCCATTGTGCTGAATTTCAGATTCAACGCAGTCACCTTTGAAATAAACGGAAATTATTTTACAGTGAAAAGATTTGGAAGTAAGTGTTACTCGTATTTGTGCCTTTAATTAAAGTTTGTGGCGTTGACTCCCGTTCATGTTTCTTCTTCCTCTGTTGAATAAGAAAGTGGGAATGACGTTGACCAGACTGCACTCGCCCTGATGTTTGTGAGCTCATCCTTTATATTGAGCGGTTTCTGACCCTTTGATCGACGTCAGCTTTAGCTCAGCGGTTACTTTGCAGAATCCAACTTAATTCTAAGTTCAAAACCTGTCTCACCGCTGGCGCTGCCTGACGTTTTGTTGTCATTTTCAACCCCCTGCTTTTACACCGAAACAAATTGTAACGGTGTTTAATTTAGCAGTGTGAGATTTTTAGAGGGCAACTTTAAACGATTCGCAACCGATTCCTGTCAGCACTGAGATCTGGGTTCGATTCCCAATTAGATAATTAATTTTGATATCACTGTTTTTAATTAATTAATGCGAAGTAATTTTATTAAATTAATAACATGCAACTAATGCGAAAAAATAAGAATTGTTTTAATAACCATTATTGAACGAATAACTTTCTTTTGCAGAATGAAATACATTAAAATGTGGTGACTGAGGGACAGTCGAAACTTCAGTCATTAATTTGCTCTTTGCATGTGCTGAACTTTTAACCCATATCTCATTTTATACATCGTATTTCAGGAGAATGGTTTAAAATGTTCATTGCTTGTGAAAGCAGGGATCTAGGGCAACTTTTGTTAAATTTAACAGGACCGGCTATATCACAGAAAATAAATATTCTCTGACATAGTGTTTTCAGACTATACACTGACCGATCATTCTTAGGCCCAAAGTGGATGATCTGACACTTTCCCACTTTGAACTCCATTAATCGCTGTTCAGCGGAGATTTAATAGAACTGTTCAAAGTTATGGGGGAAACGGTTTCCACTGACAGGAGGGTCAGTAGGGCTATGGGGGAAAAGCAGCGGAGTGGGACTAATTGGATAGCGCTTTCAAAGATGCTGCATCAATTGCTCATTTTAATCTGCAATTGATAGATTTTTGTTAACCAAAAGCATTAAGGGATAATTCAAGTATGTGAGACTCTTGATAATTGTTTCCATCATCTTAATCAACCCACAACATTGTGTTGCTCACTGCAGGAATTGCTAATCAGTTTACTTAGTGACAGCCAAACTTGAATAACCTTTTATCGAATCTTAGAATCACACAGCACAGAAGGAGGCCATTCGGTCAATAGTGCCTGTGTCGGCTCTTTGAAAGAGCGATCCAATTATTCCCACTCCCCAGCTCTTTTCCCAATGCCCTGCAAGTGTTTCTTTTTCAATGTATTGCCCATTTGAAAGTTAATATTGAATCTGCTTTCACCACCATGTCAGGCAGAAAAATATTTACATCAATGTTATTCAAGTCCCATTTCACACAGTAATTTCCATGCTTTGCATGTCATTAATTTTTTTCCCTTCTCACTTTATTTTAGCTGTTTGCTTAAAAATGTTCGGAGTTTGTGACGTCAGCCATTGTTAGATTTAAAGGATTGCAGCCCCTTTCCTTGGAAATCTCTACCCCAAAGTGTTGTTGATGCTCATTCGTTGAGTATATTCAAGGCTGAGATCGATGATTTTTGGACTGTAGTGGAATCAAGCGATATGGGGATAGGCAGGAAAGTGGAGTTGAGGTCGAAGATCAGCCATTATCTGATTGAATGGCGGTGCAGGCTCGGGGGGCCATAAGGCCGACTCCTGCTCCTAATTATTTCGGTCTTACGTTCTTATGTCCTTTCACAGGAGAGCAAACTCGCCCCTGGACCTGCAGGAGCAGCAAGTTCCAACAAAATGTTTCCGCGAACGTGATAGCTCCTGCACTGCTGAACCGTCTCCACTTTCAGTATCAGGTGTGATGGAAATGTTCAGCGAGCAGGTGAACCGCTGAATCCCACTTTTGAGGGATGTCCCAAAGCGCCTCACAAGAAATGAGTTGCACTTATATATAAGCAACGTCAGAAGTGGGATTCGAACCCAACCCTCCAAAAGTGACTACGACCTGAATGCAGCGCCTTAGACCGCTCGGCCATCCTGACTGTTCCAAAGGTCATTTGAAAGCTTTCACTTCCGCATTTAAGAGGTTCCAGTCCGAGTGCTTGTTCAATGCTGCTCGAAGGCTCAGTGACCGGGACATCATCTCCCCCGGGGTTTTCCTGAGACTGTGCTCAGGTGTATGGGGAGGTTTGGCGCGGGTCCCTGTTATCTTGCAGCCCAGGGATGGACAATAACCCTCTGAGCTCTGGAGCTGGGAAGGGCGAGTAATTAATGGGTTTGTTTCAGCGTCTGAAATGTGGCTTCGATCTGATGATATTAACCGAGGCCGGGGCTGCGAGATGTTGCATTTTGTTCACGATTATTCAGAGGAATATCCGCAGTCAGGAGCTGAAAAGGACCAAGAGCAAAAAAAACACAAGAAAAAAGAT
This sequence comes from Squalus acanthias, assembly GCA_030390025.1. Classification (NCBI taxonomy): domain Eukaryota; kingdom Metazoa; phylum Chordata; class Chondrichthyes; order Squaliformes; family Squalidae; genus Squalus; species Squalus acanthias. The sequence continues at coordinate 40,063 of JASTWF010000663.1, read as the reverse complement.
AAGAAATGTAAGCAATTGTGATAAACTCTTTAAAGTCTTTTCTGGTAGTTTCGTGTTTTAATTGTTTTAATCACCATTCATTAACCGATAGCGTTGCTTTTGCAGAATGAAGGAAATGCTCACACTGAGGGACAGTCGAAACTTCAATAACTTAAATTTAATAATTTGCGAAACTTTATATTCGTTGATGAAGTTTTATCACCTATCTGATTTTACACACTGTGTATTAATTTATTTCACAACAATAACACTCTGTTTCCGGCTGGGACCGACCCAGGGATCTTTCGCGTATAAAGCGAACGTGATAACATCTACACTACAGAAACCACTGACTCAGACCGCCTCGAGAAATAGCTGTTCAGGGAGAAGGGGAAATGCTGAATCCCAGATTCTGGATTAATTTCCCATCACTAACATTTCTCTGACCGAAAGTGCACAAGTCAAAAATGTTCCTTTCAAACTCATTTAATTCCCGAAATTCCTTCTCCCGAATCTTCTGAATCAGAAGCCTCTGATTTTGCCCACTCAATCTATGTCCCTTTGCAATTTCCTGCTCCCAGCCACACGACTTACTGTGCCACTAACTTAGTGTCGTTAAACTTGGTAATATACACCTATAGAAGACTTTGGATTACCTTTTATGTTAGCTGTCATTCTATTCTCATACCCTCTCTTTTCCCTCTTCTTTTCCTTTTCACTTCTACTCTGAACTTTCTATATTTAGCCTGATTCTCAGATATATTTGGAGAGTTGAAGTCCCCCATTATCACTGCTCTATAGTTCATAGTCGTAGAGTCATAACGGCACAGAAGGAGGCCATTCGGCCCATCAGGTCCGTGCTGGCGTTCTGTAGAGCAATCCAGTCAGTCCCATTCCCCTGCTCTATCCCCATAGCCCTGCAAGTTTATTTCCCTCAAGTGCCTATCCAGTCTACACTTGAAAACATTGAGTGTCTCCGTTTCCACCACTTCCGTCGGCAGCGAATTCCAGGTCCTCACCACTCGCTGCGTAAAAAAAGTTTTCCTAACGTCCCCCTATATCTCTTGCCCAATACCTTAAATCTGTGTCCCCTAGTCCTTTTAACATCAACTAGTGGGAATAGCCTCTCCCCGTCTAGCCTATCCAAACTCATCATAATATTATACGCCTGTATCAAATCACCCCTCAACCTCCTTTGTCTTAAAATACTCCTGTGCCGCGCCTTGGGACATTTTACTATGTTAAAGGCGCTGTATAAATAAAAGTTGTTGTTGTTGTTGTTGTGGTTGTAATGAAAACAAATGCAGCTTCTCCAGCCTGTCCTTGTAGCTAAGATCCCCATCACCGCGACCATCCTGGTAAATCTCCACTGCACCCTCTCCAGGGCCTTCACATCCTTCCTAAAGTGTGGTGACCAGATCTGGACGCAATACATCAGTTGTGGCCTAACCAGTGCTTTATAATGTTTCAGCATAACTTCTCTACTTTTGTACTCAATACCTCTATTTATGAAGCCCAAGATCCCATATGTTTTGTTAACCACTCTCTCCATATGTTCTGCCACCTTCAAGGACCTATGCACATTAAATCCCTTGTTCCTCTGTCCCTGCACACTCTTTAAAACTGTGCCATTAAGTGTATATTGCCTCTCACTGTTTCTTCTGCCAAAATGCATCACCTCACACTTCTGTGTATTAAATTCCATCTGCCACTTGTCTGCCCATTCTGCTAGCCGTTCTATGTCCTGCTGCAGTCGATTGGTATCATCCTCACTGTTTGTTACAACCCCACGTTAGTGTCGTCGGCAAATTTAGAAATTCTACACTGTATTCCAAAATCCAGGTCATTGATAAATATCACAAAAGCAATGGCCCCAGCACTGACGCTTGGGGAACACCACTGTCTACCATCCTCCAGTGTGAAAAACAGCCATTTATCACAACTCGCTGTGTTCTACCCTTACGCAAATACCTTATCCAAGCTGCCACTGACCCACCTATTCCATCAGCCTCAATTTTGTTATCCAGCCTTCTATGTGGTATTTTGTCAAACGCCTTCCTAAAATCCATGTGGACAACATCCATTGCATTGCCTTCTGTGCAGACTTCAGCGAACATCCCCATTTCTGACCTTAATTTGGAGGGAAGGTCATTGACGAGGCAGCTGCAGATGGTTGGGACTAGGACACTGCCCTGTCTAGGCCCCTCGTGATTTTGAACACCTCTATCAGATCTCTTCGCAATCTTCTCTGCTCTAAGGAGAACAACGGCAGCTTCTCCAGTCTATCCACGTAACTGAAACCCTCATCCCCCGAAACATGCTTGTTAATCATTTCTTCCTTCACATCCTTCCTAAAATGTTGTGCCCAGAATCCTTCAGCTGAGGCCTAACCAATGATGTATAAAGGCTTAGTATTACTTCCTTGCTTTTGTCCTCTATTGCTCTATTAATAAAGCCAAGTATCCCGTATGCGTTTTAACAGCTTTCTCAACTTGTCCCGCCACCTTCAAAGATAGATAAATCTTTGGTAAATCCAGGTCTCTGCAAGTTTATTTCCCTCAAGTGCCTATCCAGTCTACACTTGAAAACATTGAGTGTCTTCGTTTCCACCACTTCTGTCGGCAGCGAGTTCCAGGTCCTCACCAGTCGCTGCTTTAAAATGTTTTTCTCACAATCCCCCTGTATCTCTTGCCCAAAACCTTAAATCTGTGTCCCCTAGTCCTTGTACCATCAACTAGTGGCAACAGCCTTTCTCCGTCAAACCTATCCAAACTCATCATAATCTTGTACACCTCTAAGAAATCTCCCCTCAACCTCCTTTCTCTTAAAATACTCCTGTGAAGCGCCTTGGGACATTTTACTACGTTAAAGGCGCTATATAAATACATGTTGTTGTTATAATGAAAACAAATGCAGCTTCTCCAACCTGTCCTTGTAGGTAACATCCCCCATTCGCGGAAGCAATCTGGTAAATCACCACTGCACCCTCTCCAGGGCCTTCACATCCTTCCTAAAGTGTGGTGACCAGAACTGGACGCAGGTGGTGAAAGCGGGCGTGAGACGGTGACTGACAGCTGAGCGCTGCTTCGGATGCTGTCTGACACCCGGTGGGAGTGGAGCAGGGATTTTAAAGCCCTTTAATTACTCCAAGTCAGGAGAAATCAAACAGTGCTTGAGGAACGTGTATATATACAAACATCGCCGCTCGCATTGTGGACCTCGTGGCGCAACGGTAGCGCGTCTGACTCCAGATCAGAAGGCTGCGTGTTCAAATCACGTCGGGGTCACTGTTCTATTGGATAATCCCGGAATTAATATTTTCTTTGCTGTTTCAGAATAATCAGAACCTTGCTCCAAAGACTATCTCACTGTTTCCCCAGTGTTAGGGAAAGAATCGCCAGAATGCCTCATTTATTTAATGTGACAAGACACAAGCACAGGTAGTCGTTCAAAATCAAACAGCAGGCGGCCACACATCGAATAAACAGAGCCAGAGAGACAGATACAATCGCGAAACACCGGGAAACAGACAAGAGAAATTGACAAGGACTGAAAGCGCTTTGCGATCAGAAAATGCCTGAATCCCTGTGGTTAATGAAAGGGCTTTTGATGCTTGATTTCCTTACACACCTTGGAATTCAGGAGAACCTGGTTCGTGGTTTGCAGAACAAGTTAAAACCCTGGGGCGGAGCCAGTAGGTGCCTGGCTGCAATCAGTGACAAGTACGCGCTAACTTATCAGGTCCGGCCAGTTCAGTCGGTAGAGCATAAGACTCTTAATCTCAGCGTCGTGGGTTCGAGCCCCACGTTGGGCGAATGCTGTTGGTTAAACATGTATGTTGCTTCCACGGAGAAGCGTCATTAATTAACCGATAACCTTCTTTTGCTCAATGAAAGAAATGCTCACTGATGGAGAGCCGATATTCAATCATTTTATTTGTGCTTTGCATGTTACCCATATCTCATTTTGTCAAATTGAACAGGGCCGGTTATTTCTACCGTGCAAAGACAATAGAATCAGCAGTAAACATCCAAAGCACAGAAGGAGGCCACCCGGCCCATCGAGCCCATGCCTGCTCGCTGCAAAACACTTCAGCCAGTCCCACTCCCCCGCCCTTTCTCCGTAGCCCCGCAACATATTTTCCTTCGGGTACTTATCCAATTCCCTTCTGAAAGCCACGATTGACTCGGTCTCTACCACGCTTTCAGGCAGTGCATTCCAGATCCTTATCACTCGCTACTTAACGTTTTTTTTTCCTCATGTCGCCTTTGGTTCTGCTGACAATCACCTTAAATCTTGATTCACTGTTTTCGACCCTTCCACCAATGGGAACAGTTTCTCTCTATCGACCCTGTCTAGACCCCTCGTGATTTTGCACACCTCTATCAAATCATCTCGCAATCTTCTCTGCTCCAAGGAGAACAACGACAGCTTCTCCAGTCTATCCACGTAACTGAAGTCCCTCATCCCCCGAAACAAGCTTCTGAATCTTTTCTGCCTTCACATCCTTCCTAAAATGTTGTGCCCAGAATCCTCCACCTGAGGCCGAAACAATGATGTATAAAGGCTGAGCATTACTTCCTTGCTTTTTAAATCTATGACTCTATTAATAAAGCCAAGGATCCCGTACGCTTTTTAACAGCCTTTTCAAGCTGTCCCGCCACCTTCAAAGATAAATAAATACACCCCCAGGTCTCTTTGTTCCTGCACCCGATTTAAAATTGTACCATTTAGTTTGTGTTGCATCTCCTCAATCTTCCGACCAAAATGGATCACTTCACACTTCTCTGTGTTAAATTCCATCTGCTATGTCTCTGCCCATTCCACCACTCTGTAGATGTCCTCATGAAGTCTGTTACTTTCAGGATCGTTGTTTACTACATTTCTGAGTCTCCTGTCATCTGCAAACTTGGAAATTCAGCCCAGTATACCCCAGTCCAGGTCATTAATATATATGAAAAAGAGCAGTGATCCGAATACAGACTCCTGGGGAACACCACTGCATCCTCCTCTCCCCTGTTCCCTTGCCTCTGTACTTGCTTAAAACCTGTTACATCTCTAACTTTTTTCAGTTCTGACAACAGGTCAGCGACCTGAAACGTTAATTGTGTTTCTCTCCCACAGATGCTGTCTGACCTGCTGAGTATTTCCAGCATTTCCTGTTTTTAATTAAGACACAAACACATTCGTTCAAAATCAAAATCAACCTGCAGGTGGCTACACACAGATTAAACAGAGCCAGAGAGACAAACAGAATCAGGAACCATCGGGAAATAGACAAGAGATATTGACAAGGACTAAAAGCGCTTTGCTTTCAGAAAATTGCCTGAACGCCTGTAGTTAATTTGATGGTTGATTTCCTTACACGCCTTGGAATTCAGGACAGCCTGGTTCCAGGGGATAGATGGCCTCCTCCTGTTGGTATGTTCCCATGTGTAAAGTCTGGATCAATTTCTGCCAATCACACAGCCTTCCTAAATATAGCACCGTAATTCTATTCTGATAAAACAAGCCCCTGAAGTATACGCCAGCTGTGCAGGTTCAAACTCGAGTTATGTTCGAAATCTAACGAGCAGCTCAGCGTTTCCGTGGTGTGGTGGTTATCACGTTCACCTAATGCGAAAAGTTCCCGGATTGAAACTGGGCGGGAGCATTTTTAAAAACATGTTAAACAAAATATTCGATAGAATATTAGAATAATTCACATTTGTGGTTCAAGATTAATAACTATTACCTTTGCTGTTCCTCTGTACAGTTCTGTTCACACTCACAGGGGCAAAGAGATGGTATGAGAATGGAACGGCAGCCAGCATAAAAGGTAATTCAAAAGCCTTCTACAGGCATTTAAATAGAAAACGTGTAGTAAGAGGAGTGGTGGGGCCGAATGGGACCAAAATGGAGACCTACGCATGGAGGCAGAGGCATGTCTGAGCTACTAAATGTGTACTTTGCATCTGCCTGCACCAAGGAAGAGGATGCTGCCACAGACATAGTGAAGGAGGAGGTAGTGGAGACACTTGATAGTATAATAATTGATAAAGAAGAGGAATTAGAAAGGCTGGCTGTGCTTAAAGTACATAAATCACCAGGAGCGGATGGGATGCATCCTAGGAAACTGAGGGAAGTAAATGTGGAAATCGCGGAACAACTGGCCATAATATTCCAATCCTCCATCGATACGGGAGTGGTGCCAGAGGACAGGAGAATTGCAAATGTTACACCATTGTTCAAAAAAGGGTATAAAGATAAACTCAGCAACTACAGGCCAGTCAGGTTAACCTCGGTTTATGGAAGCTTTTAAAACAGCAATCAGGGTCAAAATTTACAGTCACTTGGATAGGTGCGGATTAATTAAAGAAAGCCAGCACGGTTTTGTGAAAGGCTAATCGTGCTTAACCATCGTGTTTTACGCTGCCGAACGGCCTACACCTGCTCCTGTTTCTTATGTAGTGATGTTAAGATTGGGTCCCACTTGAGAAATCTTAAAAGAAGTGGCTTGTGAGATAGTTGATGCGTTAGTTTTAATTTTCCAAAATTCCCTAGATTCGGGGAAGGTTCCATTAGATTGGAAAATAGCGAACGTAACTCCTTTAGTCAAAAAGGGAGGGACAGAAAGCAGGAAACTACAGGCCAGTTAGCTTAACATCTGTCATAGGGAAGATGTTAGAAGCTATTATTAAAGACGTTATAGCAGTGCACTTAGAAAAGTTCAAAGTAATCAGGCAGACTCAACATGGTTTTGTGCAAGGGAAATCATGTTTTACCAATTTATTGGAGTTCTTTGAGGAAGTAACATATGCTGTGCATAAATGGGAATCGGTGGATGTACTGTTCTTAGATTTCCAGAAGGCATTTGATAAGGTGCCACATCAAAGGTTATTGCGGAAAATAAAAGTTCATGGTGTAGGGGGTAACATATTGGCATGGATAGAAGATTGGCTTGCTAACAGGAAACAGAGAGTAGGCCCATCGTGTTTGCGCCGGCCATCAAGCCCTGTCTATTCTAATCCCATTTTCCAGCTCTTGGTCCGTAGCCTTGTATGCTATGGCGTTTCAAGTGCTTATCTAAATGCTTCTTGAATGTTGTGAGGGTTCCTGCCTCTACCACCCTTTTAGGCAGTGAGTTCCAGATTCCAACAACCCTCTGGGTGAAACATGTTTTCCTCAAATCCCCTCTAAACGTCCTGCCCCTTACCTTGAAACTATGCCCCCTGGTTATTGACCCCTCTACTAAGGGGAAAAGTTCATCTCTATCTACCCTTAACAGGCCCCTCATAATTTTGTACACCTCAATCAGGACCCGCTCAGCCTTCGCTGCTCCAAGGAAAACAACCCCAGCCTGTCCAGTCTCCCTTCATAGCTGAAACGCTCCAGCCCAGGTAACATCCTGGTGAATCTTCTCTGCACCCTCTCCAATGCAATCACATCCTTCCTATAGTGTGGCGACCAGAACTGCACACAGTATTCCAGCTGTGGCCTAACTAGCATTTTGTACAGCTCCATCATAACCATCCTGCTCTTATATTCTATGCCTTGGCTAATGAAGGCAAGTATCCCATATGCCTTCTTAACCACCTTATCTACCTGTCCTGCTGCCTTCAGGGATCGATGTACATGCACAAAAAGGTCCCTCTGATCCCCTGTCCTTCCTAGGGTCCTACCATTCATTGTGTATTTCCTTGCCTTGTTAGTCCTCCCAAAATGCACTCACAATTTTCAGGGTTAAATTCCATTTGCCACTGTTCTGCCCATCTGACCAACCCGTCTATATCGTCCTGTAGACTGAGGCTTCCCTCCTCGCTATTAACCACTCTACCAATTTTCGTGTCATCTGCGAACTTACTGATCATACCTACTACATTCATATCTAAATCATTAATGTACACTACAAACAGCAGCGGACCCAGCACCGATCCCTGCGGTACACCACTGGACACAGGCTTCCAGTCACAAAAACAACCTTTGACCATCACCTTCTGCCTCCTGCCACTAAGCCAATTTTGGATCCAATGTACCAAATTGCCCTGGATCCCATGGGCTCTTACCTTCTTGAAAAGTCTCCCATGCGGGACTTAGTCAAAAGCCTTACTGAAGTCCATGTAGACTACATCAACTGCACTACTCTCATCCACACACCTAGTCACCCCATCGAAAATTTCAATCAAATTGGTTAGACATGATCTCCCCCTGACAAAGCCATGCTTACTATTCTTGATTAATCCTTGCCTCTCCAAGTGGAGACTAATTCGGTCACTCAGATTTTTTTCCAATTATTTCCCTACCACTGACGTTGGGCTCACTGGCCTGTAATTCCCTGGTTTATCCCTACTACTCTTCTTGAATAATGGTACTACGTTAGCTGTCCGCCAGTCCTCTGGCACCTCCCCTGTGGCCAGAGAGGTTCTAAAAATGTGTGTCAGAGCCCCTGCAATCTTCGCCCTTGCCAGAATAACGTCATCTCCTACACAAAGCCATGGGAAAATTACAAATTGATTTGGTAACTTTTCTTGCATTGCATAGGAGTACATAGGATTACATAGTATATGCAGCACATAAACAGGCCATTCGGCCCAATCAGTCCAGGCTTGCGTTCATGCTGCACTAGAGCCTCCTCACGTCTTTCCACCACTAACTCTGTCAGCAGAACCCACTATTCCCTTCTCCCTCATCTAACTATCAACCAGCTCTCCCGCAACCGGTGCGGTCTCCCTTCGAGCCTTTCGGTGCCTTGTCTGTGACGAAGTATTCTGATTGTCCCGAAGCCGGTATTAGGTTTATATTCCTGATCTGCAGTAACGAGAATCTTTCACTTGGCTCCGATCAGTTAAATTCACCCGTAACATCAGAGTAAATGTTTCAGTGTCTTAAACCAGGGAAAGGTGCCTTGACCGCCTCTGGTCAGTCGGGCAGTTCAGCTCTTCATTCTCCCCTCATTCCGTTTCCAAAAGCGTTTCTAAAGATTTACAAAACTGTTCACTGTATTTTCTTTTTGGGCTCTTTTCGATTTTTCCCGCTCCCAACTGGCAATATTTTCCAAATGTCGTCGTAATACTCCGCCTTACATCATGTCCAGGGATGAGGGACTTCAGTGATGTGGAGAGGCTGGAGAAGCTGGGATTGTTCTCCTTATGGCAGAGAAGGTTAACGGGAGATTTAATAGAGGTGTTCACCATTATGGGCCGGTGGGGCGTTGATGGAGCAGACAGGGAGAAACTGATTCCACTGGCATGAGGTTCGGTTACCAGAGGTCACAGATTTAAGATAATCGGTAACACAAAAAGCCAGGGAGGAGGCGAGGCGATTTTTTTTACGCAGCGAGTTGTTATGATCTGGAATGCATTCCTTGAAAGGTCGGTGGAAGCTGATTCAATAGTATCTTTCAAAAGGGAAGATAAAAAGTAAAACATTGCAGGTCTAAGGGGGAAGAGCAGGAGAGTGGGACTAATTGGAAAGCTCTTTCAAAGAGCCGGCACAGGCACGATGGGCCGAATGGCCTCCTTTAGTGCTGTATGATTCTATGATTCTCTGTCCCATCCTTGACAGCAGCCCCATCCCTCGGGAAGCGTTTCCCCACCTCTCCCGTGTGTGAGCTGTAAAATGTAGTGGAGGAGAAGGATTGTGAGCTTTTAGTGTGGGACACAAGTGATGTTGTTTAAGTTGAACCAACATATTCCCGATCAGCACGGAGGGGGTTCACTGGTCAGTTCCGCTCTGTTGCAGTTGCAGTAGCAGCGGTTTCCGTGGTGTAGTGGTTATCACGTTCGCTTTACACGCGAAAGGTCTCCGGTTCGATCCCAGGTGGATTCATTTTGTTTTAACTTGTTGTGGATGAACATCTCGAGGCGAGTTTATTCTCCTGTCAAAAGGGCTACAGTGGCTGCTCCCTTATTCATTAACTGCTCTTTATTTCACTTCACTATATAGATAACTTTGAGTGAGAGAACACTGATCAACAGAGACGCCCATTTCATCTTTTGATCGCTTTGGGAATCTCCGAATCCCTCCCGGTAAAGGTCAGAAATGTAATTCATAAATCTGCACGGTGGCCGTCAGTACGAAGCCTTTTCTGTCTGGATCCGGGAGCGGAGCTGGTTTGAGGCTGAATATTGCCGCTACTGTCGATAGATTTTTGTTGGTTAAGGGTATTATGGGTTACGGAACCTAAGCAGGTAGATGGAGTTCAGATACAGATCAGCCCGTGATCTAATTGAATGGCGGAACAGGCTCGAGGGGCTGAATGGCCTCCTTCTCTTCCTATTGATTCGCTGCAATGCAATGCACCCGAGTGCTGAGGGTTTCCGGTGTGTATTGAGTATCGCAGTCCGCTAACACACGACAACTCAACGGTTCGAAAGTGGGTCGAGGCAACCTGATGGCTTTTCTCCATTCAAGTTCAGTAAATATGAAAACTGTAATCAATTACATGTTTGGTTAAGTATGAATAAAATACGCATTGAAAGGCGAATTATGCCACTCAAATGGCATAGTTACAGTGAGCGAAGTAATTCTCAATGATATTTCCCATATAGGACACAGTTTTGGTTGCGTACTATAAGGTTTTTTGGGGAAAGTTGGCGCTGATTTAGGGAATCTCATCCTCGCGTGTCGTTACTGAAGATGTCGACTTATTTTATTTAAAAATTGAGGCTCGGAACCTTCTCATTGAGAATGTGGGAGCAGAACAACACAGATTAATAGGACAACACAGGGACAGCGATAGGATTCAAATTGTAATTTCAATCGGTCTGTATGGCTATCTTTTTAATAAGTTGGTCTCGGGGTGTGATTCTCGCTTCGGGGTTGTTGATTACATTTTGCCAGAAGTTCCCGGATTCAAATCCCGGACGAGCCCGCGTATTGAAATTGCAGTTGAAACTTTTGCAAGAAAGACTTGACTTTCGACAGCGCCTTTCACCCACTCAGGACGTCACAGCTGTTTCTCGTCGAAATTGATCCCAACGAGAGTGATGTGATTCGTCGAGGGAAATCACGGAGCTTTTCAGGAGGTTACTCACTTTGGAATGAAATATGTTCCCATATATTCGATTGGGGAAGTGTTAGTGAAAGAGAGTCAGTGGAGAGAGAGAGAGAGAATCAACAATTCAATCTCGCCTTTGACACGTTCTTTCCTGTTTGTGGTGTAAGGGTGAGCGCTCTGGACCCTGAATCCAGCGATCTGAGTTCAAATCTCGGTGGAACTTGTTTTGTGTCAATCTCTATGATTCCCATGGAAATGGCGACACTTTTTAAATCTGCAGACAGATCGATTCTAGTAAATAACATTCCACAAGCCTCCAATCCTGAGCTGCTGCTGCAATCCATGTTACTGGAGCTCTGAGTCCAGCTCCTGCCACAATGACAGAATGCTGTTCTTGGCGGAGATTGTTGAAACGATGCGTCTCTTTGTGTCAGACCACAAGTCTCACTGAGCAGGAGTTAAGAAAGATTCCAGTGACTGTGAATGGGAGGAGAGCTGGAGAAAACAGAGTTGGCTCAGAGGAGCGCACGTGGAATGGTGTAATGGTGAGCACTCTGGACTTTGAATGCAGTGATCTGACTTTAAATCTCGGTGGAACCTGAATTCTTGTCCCGGCTGTTGGAAATTTGATAAAAACGAGGAAAAGTCTCCTGGAAACCAATCGCTGCTCTGGGCCATTTGCTGCCTTCATCAATGAGGATTGATCTCCTTGTCTAGATGTCAAATCACAAGCTCAGCCTGTCTTTCCCTGTTCCAAATCAGCGGAAGTGAAAGTTGTTTGTTGTCCAATGCAGCGTCTGTCTGCACAACATCATGGTGTTTGCTGAACTTCTCTTTGTAATCTGCATTCAGAAGTCAGACTTGTAGAGTTTCAAAGCATTGCTTCTTGAAATGCAGACATTGCATGTACTGTGTTCTCGCACTAGAGCAGATCCCTCCATGGCCTCGCCCCTTTCTATCTCTGTAATCTCCTCCAGCCCAACAACTCCCCGCGATATCTGCGCTCCTCCAATTCAGGGCTCTTAACAGCCCTGACTTTAATCCCTCCACCATGGGTGGCCGTGCATTCAGCTGCCGAGGACCTCAGCTCTGGAATTCCCTCCCTGAACCTCTCCGCCTCTCTATCTCGCTTTCCTCTTTTAACGCGCTCCTGAAAACCTACCTCTGTGACCAACTTTCGATCATCTGTGCTAATAGAAACATAGAAGATAGGAGCAGGAGTAGGCCATTCGGCCCTCGAGCCTGCTCCGCCATTCGATGAGATCATGGCTGATCATCTAAACTCAGTACCCTGTACCTGCCTTCTCCCCATATCCCTTGATACCTTTAGCTTTAAGAAATATATCTAACTCAACCGTGAATATATTTAATGACTTCGCCTCAACTACCTTCTGTGGTAGAGAATTCCACAGGTTCACCACTCTCTGGGTGAAGAAATTCTTCCTCATTTCTGTCCTAAATGGTTTACCCGTTATCCGTAGATTATGACCCCTGGTTGTGGACTCTCCGGCCATAATTCCTTTCGCGGCTAGGTGTCACAATTTGGTTCAGAACCCTTCTGTGAAGCGCCTTGGGACGGTCTACGCCGGTAAAGGCGCTAAATAGATGCAAGTTGTTGTTTATGACAAAAGAGGCAAGTTTCTTTCAAATATTTGCTCTCAATAAGATGTCAGTGTCGGTTCCATGGTGTAATGGTGAACACTGTGGACTTTGAATCCAGCGACCTGATTTAAATCTCAGTAGGACCTGATTTGTGTCAGTCTCTGTGTTTTACATGTAAATGCAGACACTTGTTAAAATCTGCGGACAGATCGATTCTAGACTACAAAATTCCACAAACCCCCAGTCGCCTGAACTGCTACTGCAATCCATGTTACTGGAGCTCTCAGTCCAGCTCCTGGCACAATGACAGATTTTGCTCTTGACTGAGATAGTTCACTTTTCAGTTGAAACGATTCATCGCTTTGCAACAGACAACAAGTGCCACTGAACTGGAGTCAGAAAAGATTCCAAATGCAAAATACTGCGGATGCTGGAAATCTAAAAACCCTCCAGAAAATACTGGAAACTCTCAGCAGGTCAGGCAGCATCTGTGGAGAGAGAAACCGAGTTAACGTTTCAGGTGAATGACTCTTTGTCACAACTCTGTTGGTCTCTCCACAGATGCTGCCTGACCTGTTGAGTATTCCAGCACTGGCAGAAACGATTCCACTGGCTGTGAATGGTAGCAGAGATTGAGAAAACAGAGTTGGCTCAAGCAGCGGGTGTGTGTTCCATGGTGTAATGGTGATCACTCTGGACTTTGAATCCAGTGATCTGATTTTAAATCTCGGTGGAACCTGATTTCTCCTTGTCCCAGCTGTTGGAAAGTTTAGAACAAAGAAGTAAAAGGCACCTGAGCCAATCGCTGCTCTGGGCAGTTTGCTGCATGAATCAATGAGGATTGAGCGCCTTGTCTACCTGTCAAATCATAATTTTCCTGTTACAAATCAGCGGAAGAGAAAGTTTGTTGTTCAATGCAGCGTTTGACTGCTCAACAGAATGCTGTTTGATGAAATGTTCATTTCCATCTGCATTCAGCTGGTAGACATGAAGAACTTCAAAGCAGTGCTTCCTGAAATGCAGGCATTGCATGTATTGTGTTCTCGCCCTCGAGCAAATTTTACATTGGCCCAGAAATTGATCTCGCTCTGTTCCCGCGGGGGTAAGCCTTCCCCGCGATGTCTCACCTCGCTTATGCTTTTTCTGATCCAGCTCGCACGAACTTGATGTTCCAGACATCAGCTGTGCTGGGCTTGCGTATCCCAGCGGCGCAGTTAATTCGTGCGAGCTGTGGGATCACGTGACTCAGTTAGAGCCAATGGCAGCACACCATCTTCCATTCATAAGTCTCACAGCATGGCTGTGAGACTTTTGAATCTTACACCCCCCCAAAATAACAGCTAAACCTCAATTAAATTAAAAAAAAACCATCACATTAATAAAATAAGTATAGTTAATTAAATTAACCATTTTAAATAAAAAATTAAATTTTTGAAAAAATTTAAAATCTTTTAAAAAGTTATAAAAATAAACTTACCTGTCTTTAAAGCCTATAAAAAAGATATACCTGTAAAAAAAAATTCAAAAAAATACTTAATTCACTACTTACCTTCTTAAAAGCGGGTCTTACTCCTTTTTACATTTCCAAAATCTTCCCTACTTACCTGCGCGTCCAAAGCATGAAGTGCACAGCGTGCGCGCAACCTGTAGCGCGCACGCGATGCACTCAGGCCCCGCCCCCTTTTCGGAAGAGCAATTGCCGGTTTTCAGCGCATGCGCAGGGCATGCAGAAAACCGGCAATTGGAGTGGGAATACGCGAGAGTATGCAGTGCGTACTCTCGCGTCCCGGGATCAATTTTCGGCCCATTGTCTTTTCAAGATTTGTGCGTCAGTCCCTTACACTGCTTCTACACTTTCTATCTGATAAGACTGTAATACAAACTGTGCTGTGCAGTGTTGAACAGAAGCAGCGACTTGAGAACCGATAGCCTTGACGGCAGCTGTGTGATTAGCTCAGCATCGACACTTGGCAGAGGGGAAAGTCTTGTATCTGTAGCTATGGATGAGGAAAGGCCGAGCCCAAGTGGAATAATGGAGATAACCTTGTCCACTATTTGCAATTTTGCTGGGCGGAAAGGTTTGCAAGTAGCCTTGAGGGGGCAGCAATGTATCGCCATTGAGTGCTGGTCCCCGCCACAAACTCCGTTCCCTGGCCACCGACTCCATCCATATACCTGGCCACTGTCTGAGGCTGAACCAGTCTGTTCGCGACCTTGGTGTCGTATTTCACCCAGCTGGCGCAGTGGGATTTAAACTCACGGCCCCGGATCATTAGTCCAGGTCTCTGGATTACTGGTCGAGTAACAGAACCACTGTGACGCCATAGCACGTCATTAATCGTTAAACATAGAAACATAGAAAACATAGTAAAATAGGAACAGGAGTAGGCCAATCGGCCCTTCGAGCCTGCTCCGCCATTCAATATGATCATGGCTGATCCTCTATTTCAATACCATATTCGTGCTCTCTCACCATATCCCGTGATACCTTTTGTGTCTAGAAATGTATCTCCTTCTTAAATATATGCTGGTGAAACTTCGCTGCACTCCCTCTATGGCAAGTATGTCGTTGCTTAGGTAAGGTGACCAAAACTGCACACTGTACTCCAGGTGTGGTCTCACCAAGGCCCTATATAACTGTAGTAAGACATCCTTGCTCCTGCACTCAAATCCTTTTTGCAATGAAGGCCAACATATCATTTGCCTTCCTAACTGCTTGCTGCATGTTTGCTTTCAGTGAATGGTGTAAAAGGACACCCATGTCCCTGTGTGCATCAACAGTTCCCAATCTATCACCATTTAAATAATACTCTGCCTTTCTGGTTTTCCTACCCAAGTGGATAACTTCACAGTTATCCACGATATACTGCATCTGCCATGTATTTGCCCACTCACTCAACTTGACCAAATCGCCATGAAGTATCTTTGCATCCTCCTCACAACTCACTGTCCCACCTAGTTTCGTGTCATCTGCAAACTTGGAAATATTACATTTGGTTCCCTTATCCAATCATTGATATATATTGTGAATAGCTGCGGCCCATGCACTGATCCCTGTGGTACCCCACTAGTCACCGCCTGCCACCCCGAAAAAGACCCATTTATTCCTACTCTCTGTTTCCTGTCTGTTAACCAATTTTCAATCCATGCCAGTATATTACCCTCAATCCCATGTGCTTTAATTTTACACACTAACCTCTTATGTGGGACTTTATTAAAGGCCTTCTGAAAATCAAAATACACATATCCACTGGTTCTTTCTTATCTATTATAACAGTTACATCCTCAAAAAATTCCAGTAGGTTTGTCAAAAACAATTTCCCTTTCATAAATCCATGTTGACTTTGTCTAATCCCGTTGATATTTTCTAAGTGTCCTGTTATCACATCATTTATTATAGACTCTAGCATGTTCCCTACTACTGATGTTAGGTTAACCGGTCTGTAGTTCCCTGTTTTCTCTCACCCCCCTTTTTTAAATAGTGAGGTTACATTGGCCACCCTCCAATCTTCAGGATCTGTTCCATAATCTATAGAATTTTGGAAGATGAAAACCAAGGCATCCACTATTCCCATGACTACCTCTTTTAGTACTCTGGGATGCAGATTATCAGGCCCTGCCGATTTATCGGCTTTCAGTTACATTAATTTCTCCAAAACTAATTTTTTACTAATACTCATTTCCTTTAATTCCTCCTTCTCACTAGACCTTTGGTTCCCTAGCATTTCTGAAACGTTACGTGTGTCCTCTTTCTTGAAGACAGAACCAAAGTATTTGTTTAATTGCTCAGCCATTTCCTTGTTCCCCATTATAAATTCTCCCGTTTCTGACTGTAAGCGACCTACATTTGTCTTCACTCATCTTTTTCTTTTTAGATGCTTGTAGAAGCCTTTGCAGTCCACTTTTAAGTTCCTTCTTAACCAATCTCGCGGTCCTTTTTTGCTCAACTCTAAACTGCTCCCAATCCTCAGGCTTACTACTTTTTCAGGCAACTTTATATGCCAGCTCTTTGGATCTAATACTATCCTTAATTTCTTTTGTTAGCCATGGTTGGGCCGCTTTTCCTTTCGTGTTTTTGCGCCAGAAAGGAATGTATAACGGTTGCAATTTATGCATTCGTTCCTTAAATGTTAGCCATTGCCTATCCACCATCATGCATTATAATCTATCATAGCCTACTCAATCTTCAGACCTTCGTAGTTTCCTTAGTTTAGTTTAAGAATCCTAGTTGCGGATTGGACTTCTTCACTTTCCACCTTAATGAAGACTTCTATCAAGTTATGATCACTCTTCCCTAAAGGACCCTGCACAACAAGTTTATTAATTATTCGCGTCGCATTGCACAATAACCAATCTAGGATAGCCTGTTCCCTAGTTGGCTCCTCAACGTACTGCTCCAAAAGAAAATCTCGGACACACTCCAGGAATTCATCCTCCACAGTATTATTACTAATTTGGTTTGGCCAGTCTATAAGTAGATTAAACTCACCCATGATTACTGTCGTACTCTTGTTACATGCATCTCCAATTTCCTGTTTGATGCCACCCCCTGCATTACCACTGCTGTTTGGAGGCCTATAGACAACTCCCACCAATGTTTTCTGTCCTTGGTGCTGCTGAGCTCCACCTAGACTGATATTACATCTTGATTTTCTGACCCAATATCCTTTCTCAGTATTGCACTGATTTCATCCTTTACTAACAACGCCACCCCACCTCATTTTCCTTTATGCCTGTCCTTCCTAAATATCGAATATCATTGGATATTTAGCTCCCAGCCTTGGTAACTCTGCAGCCATGTCTCCGTAATCTCAATTATATCATATCCATTTACATATATTTGCGCTGTTAATTCGTTTACCTTATTACGAATGTTTCTTGCATTCAGATACAGTTAATGAGCAGCACAGAGTCTGAAGCTGGAAATGTAAGTTAGAACAGTGAATTCAATACCAAATCAGGCACAGAAAGCGAAATAAAGTGAGCAAAAGAAAGATTGGATCAAGAGAGAGAGAAAACAAAAGAATAAAGTAAAAATATTTTAATTATTTTATAAATCTAATACAATTGAATTCTGAATGAATGAGACTCCACATGTATATAGGTTAATTTTCGGTGTCAGAGAGGTTATTTGGCAGTAATTAAGACTTATTAAGACCGTTGAAAAGGGGACTTAGACTGAAATGGACGGGGTTGCTGCGGTGTGTGAAATATGGTGACGATCTCGGGTTATTATCCGAGGCAACGCTGCAGGATCCTTTAAAGATCTCCGCGGATCCACTGAAACCAGTCGAATGTGCAGCTTTGAGAGGAGCTTTCTGCACCATCAGGGCAGAAAACGGGAGTGAAGGAGGGACACTGTCGGGATCTGTGCTGAGTTTGAGTCTGTGCAGAATTGTACAAAGAAAATATACGGATTCTGTGAGAAATGTAATTTTACTCATAGAGTCATAACTGCAAAGAAGGAGGCCATTCGGCTCATCAAGTCCGCGCCAGCTCTCTGTAGAGCAATCCAGTCAGTCCCGTTCACCCGCCTATCCCAGTAGCCCTGCAAGCTTATTTCCCTCAAGTGCCTGTCCAGTCTCCCCTTGAAAACATTGAGCGTCTCTGCTTCCACCACTTCCCATGGCACCGAGTACCAGGTCATCACCACTCGCTGCGTATTTAACCGCAACAGGAATTCTTCAATTTGCATATTTATTCAATTTTAATGCGGAAGGTTTTCAAAATGTTTCCTCTCGGTTTCGAACCGTGGACTTTTCGCGTGTGAAGACAAACATGATGACCACTACACTGCGGAAACTCTGCCCCGGCAATGGTTGTAAGAGCATCACAGAAGAGAACCGCAGTCTACAAATGCAGGTCCGGGATTAACATTTGTATTGATACACTTTATTATCTGAATTTGACAACACTCATTAAACTCTGTAAAATGATGAACAATTGTTCTAATTGATGAATCAACTTTCTGTTTCAGTCTGAAGGAAATCCTAACGTGGTCACCGAGTGATAACACCACAGCTTGTGGGTTCGAATCCCATACGGAACCATCATACTTATTGGGCCGGATATTCCGATCGCTCGGGGTGTGTACGCGTTGTAGACACACCCGTGGGGACATCGGGAAATGCCGGGTTCAGGCATGCGAAGCCCATACGCTGAAACCGGCATTTCCGTTCTGTCAAGAATGCTCTTGACAGATCGGCTGCCTTTCCTGGAGAAGGGCCGCTGTGGGCAGATAGTTCCGCTTTCTGGTGAACCTCTGCCCTTAAAAATCTTACACCTGGTAAAAGCAGGCGTAAGATTTGAAAAAAGTTAAAAACTTTTTTTTCCACTCATTTATCATTTAAAAATACTTCAAAAAAGGTAAGTTTATTTTTAGCGCCATAATAATCTTTAATTATTTTTTCAAAAGATTACATTTTTGTTTAAAATATTTAATTTATTGTAATTTCAACTAATTTTAAAAATGTGGTTAAAAAATATATATTTAATATTTTAAAGTGTTTTTGGGGTGATCTCCATTCATATATTTGACAGGTCCATCTGTCAAGTGTATGAAGGGAGATTCTCTTCTTTGATTGGCTCCACATGACCTACGTGATCCCAGGAACGCTTGCGAACCGCATGCGCCTCTGGGATACGTGGGCCCTGCAGATTTCGAGTTGGAGAGGCCCAGGAGCGGAGGTGCCCGGAACTCGGGAGCCCTCAGGTAAGTCAGTAGATTTTCTCCAGATCGGAGGCCTCCGCACGCGGGAAGCGTTCGATCGGAAAATACAGCCCATAATTTATTATATCACGGTCTTTTCTAACATTTAAAATACAAGCTTTACAAAGAAAGAAGTGGACAAGACTTTAGTTTAGCACAAATGCATCAAATGAAATGTTCACCCGGCAGCGCGAGAGAGAAAATTCAGAGAAAAGGACAGAAGCAAATCGATGAATATAAAACGATACACATATTTCCCATCCTTGATGTTTCTCTATTCCATCGCCAACCCTTCAGTGCCGGATAAATAATTTCAGTTAAAATCGTTCCGTTCGAGAACGGGCACCGGCAGAAAACTCAAATGAATTGAAAACTGCCGAAACCCGGGATTGAACCCGGGACCTTTAGATCTTCAATCGAACGTCTTCAGTCTAACGTTCATCCAACTGTTCGTAAAAAATGACATTTTCGATAAGAACACAAAAGACATGTTCGCGCAACCACAGCACTGAGTGCGGGTCGGCATCCGCTTGAAATGTACAGTGAGGTGAAAGATTACCACAAGCTGCTGATGGACATGTTTCCATGTCTAAAATGCAGGCTTCGAACAATGCAGCTCCTGGGAAAACTGCCAAACCACGCAGGGCTGTCCGGCATCGTTTGAAACAACAGTCAGACACAAGATTCTGCCAGTTTCAAATGGCTTCTCCTTCTGCTCCTATCACTTCTTTCCCTCCAGCCTCCTCTGCTCCTCCAGCCTGCAGGTGAATTAGATGCTTGATGCAAACGCGGCGAATTCATGACACAAACCCTTCCCTTTCCCTCCAAAAACAGCAGCGCTTGCTCTGTAGCGGAAATAAAGCAGTTGGGGGAGCGACTGGAGATGTTAAAGGTCCCTGGTTCAGTCCCGGGTTTCACTAATTTAAAGTTTATTTGAATTTCTTTTCGCTGCCATTCTCGACCGGAACGATTTAAACTGGAATTACTTATCCGGCACTGAAGGGTTGGCGATGGAATAGAGAGACGTCAAGGATTCATATGTATATAGTTTTTTAAATATCTATTCTCTTCTGTGCTTTTCTCTGGATGTTGCGTCTCTCGGTGACGGGCGAACATTTCATTGATTCATTTGTCCTGAACTGAAGCCTTTTGCCCATCTCGCGGGATCAGAGCCGCTCTGTCTGTCTCTTCCTGCTTGTGACCATTAACGGGAACAGGCCGCCAGTTCAAAGTTCATCAGCAAACCCAGAAACACAAATAAACAGAAAGATGAGTCTCTCCGCCTCGGTGGCAAAGGTGTCCGTCATTTTACAGAAGGCAAGGAAGTGTATTTTGGATTGCTGCACCGAATGATGCGCAGCAAGTTGAAAGCTTGATCAGGCTGCTTTGAGTGGTGGCAGTTCAAACAGCCCCAAAACGCAATGTTTCCTTACCGAGAATCGAATCCGGATCGTAGCTTTTCCTCAGAGACAGAAAGAAAGACAGAGACACACAGACGGAGAGAAGCCGTCGGGAAATTGAACACTGATCACTATAATATCAAGGACCTGGTAGAGGAAGTAGTTATGCAGTACTTGAGGCAAATATTCAAACACACAGACAGACATGTGTGTGTGCTCTCTTTGTGTATGTATGTCTCTGATATCAGCCCTGCAAATTTTTCCTATTCAATAATTTATCCAATTCCCTTTTGAAAGTTACTATTGAATCTGCTTCCACCGCCCTTTCAGGCAGCGCAAACCGGAACACACTCCCTGAGTCACTGGGCTTATCCTCTTGTTTGCTGCCTCAGTTTTTTCTCAGTGCAATATTTAGTGTTGAGCTACTGGCAGTAATTGGCCACTAATCGCTCAAAGGGGAAAGTGACTGAGAAATAAACAGTGTCTGTGGCTGCATGGAACAGACATACTTTTTCCACTTATATGTCAATGTATTTATCAACATCAAATCAGAAATTGAGCAGCTAAAATGATTTTACAGTTCAATACAGAGCAGAGTGAATAAATTAATATACCTCAGGACGGGAATGGAGCCTCGGCCCTTCCCACAGAAGGTTTAAATTATATGATTGATTATTGATGTTGGCCGATTTATATCTACACCTTGGAATTCTGGAGAACCTGCTTCATTATTTGTAGAACAAGCTGAGCCGACAGCTCCCTCCCTGTAACAACAGATAAGGGTAAGCCAGCAATAGGTCTGGCTGGTTTACCCGGTACACTCTGAGACTCTTAACTTACAGGGAGGTTCGGTCGAGCCACACACTGGGGTGAATGCCTGGTATCCTGGCAGCAGTCATGATGCTTTCATCCTGCACCAGTCTGGTGTGCCAGCAATCTTCCAGCCACCATGTCAAACCAAAGGGTGGCTGCTCGGAGACAAGGGCATTCCGCTATGCACCTGGCTGATGACACCTCACCAATACCCCACCACTCGGGGCCAGCACTCATATAATGAGAGCAATGCTGCCACGAGGTACCTCATCGAGCAGACTATCGGGGTGTTAAAGGAACGGTCCCTCAGCCTTGACGGCTCATGAGGAACTCTCCAGTAAACACTGGAGTCCCATTAGGTGGTGATCTGCTGCCTGCGCCAAAACTTGGCCATCTTGAGGGCGAAGTGATTGCCACCACGGGTTCTGGGACCACCTCAGGAGGAGGAGGAAGTGGAGGAAGAGGAGGAAGAGGAAGAGCAGGAGGTGGAATAGGTAGAAATGGAAGAGCAGGAGAACGAAGAGGAGGATGAAGAAGGGAGGAGACAGGCAGTAGATCCTTGTTCTGGACAGGCTGTCCGTGAGCGCCTCATCAAATTCCAGTTCCAGTGAATGAAACTCCACATGCCATTTGCTCACCAGTTCCCCATCTTACCATCCCTCTGTCACAGAACATCACAGCGTCCTCCTGGTCACAAAGCTGAAATGAGAGCCACCACAAAACAAACATTCCAAACATAATTTATAAAGTTATCAAATCACAATCAGAATAACAAAGTCAACTCTAATCAGCCTTGTGCTTTCCCTCAGTGTCTGTATTTCTTTCGTGTTGCTTCTCCTACTCTCGTGCTCCTACGAAGTGCTCCCCCAGTGGCTACAGAATGGCTGATGGAAGGCTGCTGACTTTCAATGGGGAGACTGCAGATGGCCTTGCAGGAAGACCTCGAGCAGCTCTGGGCCTAGAATGCCCGGCTGTAGACCGCACCACCTCGGCATGGACGGCAGCAGCCTGAGTTGGCTGGATGACAGGCAGCAGCAAGGGCACTGCCAGAGTTGCAGTGGTGGGAGTATGAATGCTGTCATCCTGAGAGAGGACTGCAGGTTCTTGCTCTGTGGAGGCACTGCCACTTCCCAGGGTGGCGCCTCAGCAATTCTAGCCATCTATTTGGTGAAAGATTGCCGGAGTGCTGTGAGACCCCGCACTTCATACTCGTAAATCCAGCCACGATGGCAGCAATGTGAGCTTCCACTGCAGTACTGAGACGTTGGGTCGCTTCCGCCTGTGCTGCAATGGAAGCTGTGACATCACCCATCACACACAGCATCTTGGCTGGGTCTACTAGGTCTCTCATGGAGTTGCCCATCATTTCCATCCTGGAAATCACGGGCTCCAAGCTCCGTGCAAATTCCTGTGCAATGTTGGAGCTGGACATCTCCATGCTCCTTGGCACTGACAAGAGGCCCTCTGGCAGGCTTGCCATTGCACCGAGCATTTCAGTGTGCATACCCATCACCCTTCTTCTGATGGCCGACCCATTGAGGTACTGATCTGATTCCTGTGCATCAGAACTCGTGCATGAACTCACCCACTGGGTAGCTGACACCCATCTATCCTTTCCCCCTGACCTGGCTGCAGCCCACTGGTGTCCAGTAACTCACCACCTGCAGAGCCTGCCTCTATACTACACTCTAAAATCTTCGCAGTGCCATTTTCTGAGCTGGAGCCTGTGAATATCAGATGCATTGACGGTGCTCCTGCTCTGCTCTCCTCCAAAGATTCGGGGACAGGTTGGCGTAGTTGGAATTCGTGCGTATCTGAAAGGAGAAAGTCACAAGGGTCGAGATGTGGTGAGGGATGGGGGATAGCAAGATATCCATGCCTACACCATCAGTGTGTTGCATTGAGCAATGTGTGAGGCTTGTGGTGCAGATGGTGCGATATGGCATTTGATGATGCATTCACCCACCTTGACCACTCGTCTGAGGTCATTAAACTTTTTGCGGGACTACATCCAGGTCTTGGGGCTAACACTTGTCGCACTGACGGCTTCAGCGATCACCTCCCGCAGCCTTCTGTTGTCCTTCCTTGAAAGCCTCTTGCCAACCTGAGATAGATGGCCTGACAGCGTCTTTGAAACTCGAGGACCAAGGCCTCCATTGCTGCATCTGAAAATCACCTCGTCCTTTCTCTTAGCTGTTGGAACATGGTTTTCTCCACAATGACAATGAGGTGCTTCTGCAACAAGGCACTTCCTCTTTAATAGTGCAGCGAACCTATGCCAAACTTTATTGGCCAGTAGACTGCACAGGATATTGTCCCCCCCTGTTCAGCACTAAGCCAATCAGCAGCGGATTTAGCGCTGAGATCAGCATTGCAATCATTACAATAAGCAGGCAGCACGAATTGTGTGTGCTGCCTGCAACACTTAGAAATGACTGGGGCAGATCGAGCTTTGCGCTGCCTGCGCCTGTTTTCAGGACTTGTACAATTTCTAGAGCTATATTCCAGATCAGAACAAATTGCCGCATTACAACAATGCTCCTGATATTCCTCCTGGATTTTTTTGTTGCAAATTATCCTAAATCTGTGTCCTTTGGTTATCGACCATCCTGCCAGTGGAAACAGTTTCTCCCTATATACTCTATCAAACACTTCATGATTTTGATCGCCTCATTTAAATCTCCATTTAACCCTCTCTGCTATAAGAAGAATAATCCCAGATTCTCTAGTCTCTCCACATAACTGAAGTCTCCGGTAACAATTTAGGGATTAGCTCTTTGTCTGATGGCGATCCCTGGACATGTGATTTATTTGCACTCTGCAACTGGAAGTGAGAAAATAAGTGTAAGGACTCCTGACAGTGAGTTCTTTGCAGGGGTTCTGTGGAATAGTTAGTATTTGCGAATGGGTTCCGAGGAATTGTGCCATAACTCCAGTAAGTTCCATGCAATTGTACATGTTTATTCAGGTACCAATGATTACATCACCATCTACAGGGATGGGGCTCTTGGGATCTTGTTATCCCGGTTCCTGGAGGTGTATCAATATCCACCAGTGTGAGCTGTCCTCCATGCTGTCAATTTCAATATCTATTCTCGAGTTGTCTTCCTCCAAAACATAAAAATGCTTTAGGGAGGAGTTCAGTCGCATCATGAGCTCACTGGTACCTTTAGACAACAGGGAAATGTAGTACCCGAATTGTGCCACATAATTGTGTAGCTCATACTTAAAAACGTGTTGGTTGATGGGACAGGTCCTGTTAGACCCATAAAGCATGGTAATTGCGGTAGTGGTGACACAGGAGGCACCACCAAAATCACCTCATACTGGATTCGTACTGGTTTTCCCCACGCTCTGTTACCTACAAAACACAATTATTACAGTCACAGTTAAATTCAGTCTTACAATCATTTCAAGCGACATTACAATTTAACATCTAGTCAACAAATTATGGACTTAAAAAATTCTCCAGATCTCTCTTTTACTCATATCCATCTTGTGGATAATTCTTACTAAACATGATTTCTCCTTAGCCCTCAATTGTCCCAATCCAGATTCCATGTAACTCTCCACTTCAACTTCAATTTCAATCCCTCTAACAGGTACCAGTGTGTTCAACTCTATTCACTAAGAAGTTTGGAAAATTCTCAATTGGTGGTGTAATTCTCCTGTTTCTATCTCACCCTCAATCACTTCCTTTCTCCATTTTACACATCCTATTAATTACCATTCATATCTCATTCATGAGCCCTGGAGGAACTTTACTGTCCAGTACAATATTTAAGATTGAAAACATAGATCAAACATTCTCACTTGGTCTAAGTTATTAACACTTTTTATTTATCATTATTTTAGAGGATCTTTTATTTTCCCAAAAGTAACCCAATATATAGTGCCTGAGTCCATTTTGTCATTTCAAAATTATCCCGAAATCCAAACAGCAGTACTGTTGAACTGACAGGTTTTGTCAATGTTCAATTTCATTTCTATAACTTAAACAGCTGTCCGTGGAAAGGGTTAACTCCTTTGCAGGGTTTTTTTTTAAGAAGGTTGAGCGAAACACTGTCAGACGCACGCAATTGCGTCATTTCACGTAACTGAACATGAACAGATAAAACAAAACAAACTAGTACATGCTTGTAGAAAACCATAAATTACATCATATTTCTTATTGTCCTTTCTTCAGATGTCTTTCCAAAATACTGCAAAAACATTGAATATAACTGGAGAAAGATTAGTTTTTCACATTTAAGCAAATCAAATCAAACTGCTTTGGAAGATTTCACCATAGCAACCGCGACTTCAAGGTTAAATCTTAGACTGAAACTTAATCTTTTGTTAAACAAACTTTTTGTTCTTCTCAGTTTTACACACCAGCTTAACTTAAATTGTAGTTCAAAGTTTTTTTTTCAATTCTTGTGGCACAATCTATTGCAGCCACACACCTCTTTAACTAACTGTTGAATCGGCTCTGCTTTCCCTGCAAAGTCTGATATAAAATTCCTGTCTATCCCTGACAGTAAAGGCGAATTTCCCCTGTGATTCCTCTGCCAATGGTATGGACCAGAACCCGTTCTGTATCCAAGACTGTAAATATTTTAAAGTCTGGTTTCAGACCATTAAATATGTTATTCAATGTGGTCTACACAAATTTACACAAACCAGAATTTCACCGTGCACAATAAAAGTCTGGTTTTAATAGGTTAATTAACCTCAATAACTCCAATTCAATCTCGATCAGTTTTTTTTTAAACAAACCAGTATCGCTTGGAAAAACCACACTAACAAAGAAACAATTACCCATGCCTTGTAAACATTCAAATTCATTTTGTTCCAGGCACATTGGTAACTGTGACTTCAAGGCTGAAGCTTATCTTTTGTAAAACAATTAACAAACTTAAAACAACACACGCTTGTCCGTCATTCAAAACAAGTCTTCAAAGGGTTAAACAGCTTTTAGCTCTCTGTACAAAAGAGTGGGTGGAGCTAAAACATAATAGACAGACACTTTTTTAAAGACAGACTTTCAGACAAAAGAAATACTGCAACTGCTTAAACATTCACAGTCAGGAAAACTTTCACCCAAACTTAGATCCCAGCATTCCTTTTAAGATTCCTATACCCTAGATTCTAATTTCTTAATGTTGTGCTTGTCTTCGTTCCACTTTTTAGTGGAAGCGGCTACTTGTCCCATTAGTCCAGCTAATTGATGTACTAATAATACCCCTGCCTTTTTTGTTTTGTCTTTCTTTTCCCCATCTACCCACTTTCTCTTTTGTTCTAAGGTCTGGGAAACATCCCAGCCATCCTTTTGCATCTTCTTAATCAACGAGTGTTTGTCTTTCATATATTTATCAATAAGGGAACCCGCAGGTCCCCACTTAGTTTCCCCATCTGTCAGGCTTTTAAGCCCCCTCGTTGGGGTTTCTGTTTATACTCACGGCCACGATTACCGTCTCAGCAACTTGTTTCCTCCACCGGAGTCCGGCTCTAGGTCAGGGTGATCAGCTCCTTACCGCACCGCTTAAAACTACAGACAGTACACACTCGCGAATTCTTATACTTTATGTACCTCTGCGTTTGTTCGCCACTACAGAGTTTGATGCCGAATGGTCCTTACTACTTGTGCTTCACCATCCTAAGTGCCTTGGTGCCTCTACGTCCACTTTATGGTCCTGACCATCGCGTGGGGGATTTCCCCTCTTAACAACTGGTCTAAGGCTGCGCGTTTGAGACAGGCACTTCCTTGTCCTTAGTCGATCAGCACAAGCAATCAATTCCTGTTTCTATCCGATAGTCCCATAAATTCCCCTAATTTTCACCCGTTTTTAACTGCATTGTTGGCTCAGTCTGACTTCCACAGTTCAAAAGTCTCTACTCCAGTTCGCCGATCGAGGCCAACCGATCAACTCACCAGCAGTGAGACCCTGCTCGCAGCGCCAATTTGTTGTGGGAAATCACCACTCGGAGTCAGACTTAAAGATTCAACATGCAGTTTATTGAACAAAGCTTTGGGAGAAGTGCTTGGCACTCCGCAGTGCACGCAGTCACCTTTTCAATTTTAAAATGGCTGTTGTGCTTCCTTTTATACATTCCACAAGCACAGCAGTCTTGGTTAGTTACACTTTAGCCAATTATTCCCCCCAAGCAACAATGACCTCCAATTACATTCCTATAAGAACAACCGTTATCTGGACCTTGGTGGTCTGGCTTTTGTCTGTTCTGTAGTTTCATGCAATGACAGGATGTAGCTCAAAGTTAGTCAGCACATTTTAATGTCTTTTCACAGAGTCCATTTTGTTTAACAGAGACCCTTTGTTCCACAGAGTCCATTTTGTTCCACAGAGTCCATTTTGTTCCACAGAGTCCATTTTGTTCCACAGAGTCCATTTTGTTTCACAGAGTCCATTTTGTTTCACAGAGTCCCTTTGTTCCACAGAGTCCATGTTGTTCCACAGAGTCCATGTTGTTCCACAGAGTCCATTTTGTTTCACAGAGTCCATTTTGTTTAACAGAGACCCTTTGTTCCACAGAGTCCATTTTGTTCCACAGAGTCCATGTTGTTCCACAGAGTCCATTTTGTTCCACAGAGTCCATTTTGTTCCAGAGTCCATTTTGTTCCACAGAGTCCATTTTGTTTCACAGAGTCCATTTTGTTTCACAGAGTCCATGTTGTTCCACAGAGTCCATGTTGTTCCACAGAGTCCATGTTGTTCCACAGAGTCCATGTTGTTCCACAGAGTCCATTTTGTTCCACAGAGTCCATTTTGTTCCACAGAGTCCATTTTATTCCACAGAGTCCATTTTGTTTCAGGTAACCATCTCACTTTTTCTCCAACATTGGCCAGTGGTGGGAAGTGGTGTTTCACAAGGATCGCTGCTGGCAACACTTTTGTTCACCATTTACTTCAACAATTAGGACTCAGGAATCGGAAGTGCAATTTCAAACATTGTGGATGCCACCCAAATGGGGGTTTATACTTAATATAGAGGAGGACTGCGACAAAATACAGGAGGACGTTAATAAACTTGAAGAATGGGTGTGTAACTGGCAAATTAACCTCAATATAGAGAAATGCGAGGTAGTGCATTTTAATAGGAAGAATACGGAGGTCACAGACTCCTTGGAGAATAAGTTCTAAACGGGGTTGAGGGTCAGAGGGATGTGAGGATACAGTTACATAAATCACTAAAAGTTGCAATGCAGGTTGATAAGGCCATAAAAACTAAGAAAGCACTGGGGTTCATTTCTAGAGGGATAGAATTGTAAAGAATAGAAGTTATGTTAAACTTGTATAGAACCTTGGTTAGACCACACTTGGTGTACTGCGAACATGGTCTCCATCTTATAAAAAGGACATAGAGGGACTGTCGAAAGTACAAACAGTATTTACTAGAATGATACCAGAACTGAGAGGTTATACCTGTCAGGAAAGACTGAACAGCTGGGGCTCTTTTCTTTAGGAAAGTGAAGACCGAGGGATGATCAGATAGAGTTCTTTGAGATTATGAAAGGGTTTCATAGGGTAGATTAGAGAAGGTGTTTCCACTTTCAGGAGAGACTAGAACTCGGGGCCATAGATTTAAGATAGTCATTAATAAATCTAATAGGAATTCAGGAGAAACCTTTTTACCAAATGAGTGGTCAGAATGTGGAACTCGCTACCACAAGGAGCAGTTGATGCGAATAGCACAGACACATTTAAAGGGGGAAAGGAATAGAATGATATTTTTACTGGGTTAGATGAAGGAGGGTGGGTGGAGGGTCGTGTGGAGCATGGACACCAACATGGACATTTTGTGTCGAATGGCCTGTCTCTGTCCTGAAAATACTTTGTAAATTGTATTAAACATGTAAAGGACCCGGGTCACGTCACACTTAGAGAACTGTGCAGAGTTATGGTCTCCATAATATAAAAAGGACATAGAAGAACTGGAGAAAGTGCAAAAAATACTTACAACAACAACAACTTGTATTTATATAGCGCCTTTAACATAGTAAAATGACCCAAGCGATTTACGGGAGCGATATTGAACAACACCTGACCCTGAGCCACATAAGGAGATATCTGGAAAGATGACCAAAAGCTTAGTCAAAGAGGTAAGTTTTAAGCAGCATCTTAAAGGAGGAGGGAGATTTAGAGAAGCAGAGAGGTTCAGGGAGGGAATTACTGAGCTTAGGGCTCAGGCAACTGAAAGCACAGCCGCCAATGGTGGAGCGGTTAAAATCGGAGATGTGAAAGAGGCCAGAATTAGAGGAACACAGAGATCTCGGGAGTGTTGTAGGGCTGGTGGAGCTTGCAGAGGTAGGGAGGGCGAGGTCATGGAAGGATTTGAAAGCAAGGATGACCATTTTAAAATGGAGGCATTGCCTGGAACGGGAGTCACTGTAGGTCAGCGAGCACAGGGGTGGTGGTTTACCAGGATTTGGTGTGGGTTAGGTTACGGGCAGCACAGCTTTGGATGAGCTCAAGTTATGGAGGGTGGGTGTTGGTAAGCCAGCCAGGAGAGAGTTGGTGTTATCAAGTCTAGAGCTAGCAAAGGCATGGATCATGGTTTGAGCAGCAGATGAGCTGAGGCAGGGGCGAAGTTCGGCGATGTTATCGAGGTGGAAGTAAGCCGCCCTGGAGATGGAGTGAATATCCGGTCGGAAGATCATCCCGTGGTCAAATAAGACACCAAACTGGTGCTAAGGAGAGTGATGGAGTCGGTGGCTTGGCAACGGAGTTTGTGAAGGGGGCCAATAGCTTCGGTATTACAAATATTTAGTTGGATGGCACCAGAACTGAAAGATTGCAGCTATCGTGAAATATTGAACAGGTTGGGCCTTCCTGCTATAGAAGAGAGAGGACTTTGCTGAGGCCTGATAGAGATCTTGAAAATTATGAATGGGTTGGACAGGGTAGATGTAGAGATCATGTTCACACTTGTGGGAGAATGCAACACTTGGGGTCATAAATACAAGATATTTACTAATAAATCCAATAGGGAAATAAGGAGCAATTTCTTTACTCAGAGAGTGGTTAGAATGTGGAACATACTAGCACAGGAAGTGGTTGAGGAAAATAGTTTAGATTCTTTCAGAATGAAACTAAACCAGTAAATGCCTAGAAAGGTATTCTGAGAGACTGTGATGAGGTAGATGCAATGAGAGGAGACTGATGTGGATGATAAACACCAGCACAGACTGACTGGCCTGTTTGTGTGCTGTATATTCCAGGTAATATATCCTCTGAACTGCAGCTCAGCTCGCTCTGTCTGCCTACCTATTGACCAGGCTCTTACTCTGGAAGCTGCGAATGAATTGCTGCCCTCAATCGCTGAAGGGACTCTTTACAGAAGAGCTCAGACAGAAAGCAGCAAACTAGTGGTCCTGTCATAGAAACATAGAATCTAGGAGCAGGAGTAGGCCATTCGGCCCGTCGAGCCTGCTCCACCATTCAATACGATCATGGCTGATCATCCAAATCCAGTACCCTGTCCCTGCTTTAATCCCCACAGTACACAAATCCCATCCTATCCCCACAACCCCACATATTTAATACCCCCCTAACACTAAGGGTCAATTTATCATAGCCAAATCAACCTAACCAGCACATTTTTGGACTGTGGGAGAAAACCGGAGCACCCGGAGGAAACCCACGCAGACACGGGGAGAATGTGCAAACTCCACAGACAGTCACCCGCGGTCAGATTCGAACCCGGGTCTCTGGCGCTGTGAGGCACCAGTGCTAACCACTATGCCACCGTGTTGTCCCTAAAGACAATGTGGGAAATGTCAGTCAGAAACAGCGCCGAGTCCTAAACACAGTGCTCGCCCCGCCGCTGGCTGTATCTTCAGATCTCCAGCGATTGCTGGTGTAATTCAGTGGATGGCAGTCTGGGGCTGAATATTACATTCCTGGACTGGAAACACTGGGAGCCGCCTCTGGGCTGCGTTCAGTTATTTCTGATTATGAATGAATTGAATAATTGAGGTAACCGGATATTTCATCGCCCTCTTCACCTGCTCTCTGAACTTGGACTGGGTCACCCCATAAATAAATGTGTTTGTGCAGCAACTTAAATTCCGCAGCATATATCCGACTTGTTGAAAGATATATAAGGAACGAGTGTAATAAAGGGGATTTATTCCTGTAATGTTATAATACAAGAAATTTATAACATAGACCAGCCACAGCACTATGAAGTTGGCGGATATGGTGAAGAGTAAAATCATAGACTTCCTTCTGCTCTCCATCTCTGGGTCTCTGCCATTCTCTCCCTTGCTCTCACCCCTCAGTCCCTTACGGACCCGACTGGCCACTAAAATGTGTCTGACTGTCAGAGCGTTGAGCAACAGAATTATAGCGAATGGGAGCAATGGGTTTAAAACTATAACAAACCAAGTAAATCCCACCCATCCCGGCTCAGTATAATAGTTTGGGATTGCGAAACAGAACCACGGCACATTGTCGATTATCTCCATGGGTTGAATTACAAAGTAGAAGGGAACGTTTCTTAAACATTGCAGAATGGAGCTTGTTGCCAGAACCACAGCCGCAGTTTTCCCGGTGCAATATTTAGTTTTCAGCTTCTGACAACAAATGGCCACAAATCGATCAAAGGTGAAAGTGACGGTGAACCAGACAGAACAGTCTGTGGCTGCAAGGGCCAGGACAGTGAGAACACTACACACAGGGGTGATGTACAGGAAAGACAATGGGAAATAATACGCTTTGATCTTCCTCAGTATGACCTCAGTGACAATGACCAGGAAATCCGCCGCTGCCATGGCCACCAGGTAGCGAGTGGTGCAGGTGGAGAGCCCGCACTTTCCCCGGGACAGGATCACAATCGCCAGCAAATTCACTGTAAAACACAGAAGGGAAAAGAGACTGGAAATTACTGATCACACATTCTTCGTGTCTGAGCCCAGACAGTAAGGGCTGGATTTTAACACCCCAAAAACCGGCGGGTTGGGGTCGGGTCAGAGGTGAAAATTGAGCTATATCGTCCCGACCCCAACCCGCCTGCTTCCGTGTTTAACGGAGACGGGACAGGGGGGCGGGCAGTGAACCGCTCCCAGGAGGCGGGTTGCCAATTAAAATATTTTAATGAGGCGGGCAGCCTCTGATTTAACGGGTTTTACAGGTTTAACTACTTCTGGCCGGGCTTCCTGGGCCTAGGGAATGATTTCACGACTCACCTCCCCCCCCCCCCCCCACCCCCAAGATCTACCCATTGCCCAACGCCCCCCATGGATAGAAACTTGGGGACCCTTTTGGACATTCCCAAGACTAGGGATTGGACACCCCCCGGGACCGGTCAAACCCCCGGGACCGGTCAAACACCCCGGGACCGGTCAAACCCCGAGTTCGTGATCGGCACACCGCAGGATCAGACACCCCATTCAACCCAGTTTCATCCTTTGCACCTACCTGGTCCTGCTTGGAGTCCCCTCACCCAGTCCGACTGGAAGCCCGACTGTCAATCAGGCTGACTTCCGGGGTGGGGAACCAGTCAAGACAAATGACGCACGCTGTGGAGTTAAGAAACCCCGACGTCCGGGAATACCTGGATTTCCAGGTTTTACTGTCTGATATTCCGCATCCAGCTCCGGCCATCGTACATAACCCGCCTCTGTTAATATCCAGGCGGAAGTATATGAGCAAATGCAAAATACTGGGACTGCTGTAAATCTGTTAAGAACATAAGAAATAGGAGCAGGAGTCGGCCATTCGGCCTATCGAGCCTGCTCCGTCATTCAATGAGATCATGGCTGATCTTCTGCCTCAACTACATTCACCGGCCTTACCGCCATATCCTTTGATACCCTTACTAGTCAGAAATGTTTCGATTTCTGTTTTGAATATACCCAATGACTGAGCCTCCACAGCCCTCTGGGGTAAGAATTCCAAAGATTCCCCACCCTCTGTGAGAAGAAATGTCTTCTCATCTCAGTCCGGAATGGCCTACCCTTTATTCTGAGGCTGTAGCCCGTGGTTCTAGACTCCCCAGCCAAGGGAAACATTCTCCCAGAATCCATCCTATCAAGCCCTGTAATAATTTTGTATGCTTCAATGAGATCCCCTGTCATTCTTCTAAATTCAAGAGAATGCAGGCCTAGTTTACTCAATCTCTTCTCATAAGACAGTCCCGCCATCCCAGGAATCAATCTCATGAACCCTCGTTGCAGTCCCTCTAATGCAGGTATATCCTTCCTTAGGTAAGGAGACCAAAATTGTACACAGTACTCCAGGTGTGGTCTCAACAAGGCTCTACATAATTGGAGTTAGACTTCTTCACTGCTGTACTCAAATCCTCTTTTAATGAAGGCCAGCATAGCATTTGCCTTCCTAATGGCTTGCTGCACCTGCACATTCACTTTCAGTGACTCATGTACAAGGACACCCAGGTCCCTCTGAGCATCTGCATTCCCCGATCTTTCAACATTTAGGAAATACTCTGCCTTTCTGTTTATTCTACCAAAGTGGATAACTTCACATTTATCCACATTATAATCCATCTGCCATGTTCTCGCCCACTCACTGAGCCTGTCGAGATCCCCTTGAAGTCTTTTCCCATCCATTTCGCAACTGACACTGCCACCTAGCTTTACGTCATCAGCAAATTTTTAAATTACATTTAATCTCCTCATCCAAATCATTGATATAGATTGTAAATAGCTTCGGCACAAACAACAATCCTTGAGGTACCCTACACAGCTTGCCATCCTGAAAAAGACCCGTTTATCCCTACCCTCTGTTTCCTGTCAATTAACCAATTCTCAATCTATGCTAGTATATTACCCCCAATTCCATGTGCTCTAATTTTGTTCACCAACCTCTTGTGTGGGAGCTTATCGAAGGCCTTCTCAAAATCCAAATGCACCACATCTACCGGTTCCCCTTTGTCTACTCCAGTAGTTACATCCTCAAAGAACTCCAATAGGTTTGTCAAGCAGGACTTCCCTTTCATAAATCCATGTTGACTCTGTCCAATCTTACTATTAGTTTCTAAGTGCCCAGTTATTGCATCCTTTATAATCGGTTCCAACATTTTCACAACTCCTGATGTGAGACTAGCAGGTCTGTAGTTTCCCGTTTTCTCTCTCCTCCTTTCTTAATTAGCGGGTTACATTTGCTATCCTCCAATCTTCAGGAACCGTTCCAGAAGCTATAGAATTTTGGAAGATGACAACCAGTGCGTCCACTATCCCAATGTCCACCTCTTTCAAAACCCTAGGATGTAGGTTACCCCGTCCTTGAGATTTATCGATTTTTAATCCCATTAATTTTGCTAGCACTGTTTTTTTTACTAATAATAATTTCTTTAAGTACCTCATTCTCGCCACATCCTTGGTTTTCTCGTATTTCTGGAGGTTTTTTGCGTCTTCCTCGGTGAAGACAGAAACAAAGTATTCATTTAATTTCTCGGCCATTTCCTCATTCCCCATTATAAATTCTCCCGTCTCTGACTGTATAGGTCCTACATTTACCTTCGCCAGTCTTTTCCTTTTCACATACTTATAGAAGCTTTTACAATCCGTTATTATATTTTTCGCTAGTTTGTGCTCATATTCCATTTTCCCTTACTTTATCAATTTCTTGGTCTCCTTTGCTAATGTCTAAAAAGATCCCAATCCTCAGGCTGACCGCTTTTTCTGGCAACTTTATAAACTTCCTCCTTTGACTTAATAATAGCTTTAATTTATTAAAAAAGACAATGCTGAAAACACTCAGCGGGTCAGGCAGCATCTGTGCAGAGAGAAACAGAGTTAACATTCCAGGTCGATGACTTTTCATCAGAACTGGAATATAACAGAGATTAACAGTATTAAAGCAATGATAGAGTCAGAGAAAAGGCGTTTGCATAAGGAAAGAACAAAGTCTGTGATTGGCTGGAGGGCAGGAGTGATTCAATGACAAAAGGGATGATGGTGCAAGGCGAATAGGACAATTAAAGAAACAGAAGATGGGTCTAGAGGAGGTGTAAATGGTTACTGCAGAATAACAAGGGGGAGGGGTAGTAGGGCACATCTGGCAGTAAAAGTTCTGTAGACCCCAGGTGTTTGGACCAGCCCGCTGGCCGTGTTTCGGGATCGCCACCACAAAGCCCCAGCCCAAACCTCCTCCACTCCCAGTGGCTCTGGTGGAGCCATCCTCCATTACCAGCACATGTCGTCCGAGAAAACGGGAGCGGAGGTTATGATCTGAAGTTTTTAAACTTAGTTTTGAGTCCAGAAGGCAATAAAATTCCTAACCTAATGATACGGTGCTGTTCCTCATTGAGATTAAAATGGGAACAGTGCAGGAAGCCGAGAACAGAGAGTTCAAAGTCGGAGTGGGATGTAGAATGAAAGTGGCAAGTGACCTAAAGCTCAGGATCACACTTGCGGACTGAACGGAGGCGTTCAACAAAGCATTCACTCAATCTGCATTTAGTCCACCCAATGTACAGGAGACTGGGTCGTGGGCAGCGAATATGATATATTAATTGGAAGAAGTACAAGTAAATTAGTCTTTCACGTGGATGGAATGCTTGGGGCCCTGGCTGGTGGGATGGAAAGAGTGGAAAGGGCAGCTGTTGAATCTCCTGTGCTTGCATAGGAAGGTGCCGGGAAGGGGAGCAGATGTTAGGTGTGACGGAAGAGTGGACCAGTGTGTCACGGGGGCGGGGGAACGGGAGGGAAGGAGAAGATATGTTTGTTGGTGGCCATAGCTGGACATGACGGAAATGGCAGAGGATGATCCGTTGAATGTGAAGGCTGGTGCCGTGGAAGCTGAGGACAAGGAGAACCCTATCTGGGTTCTAGCAGGCAGGGCAAGGGGTGATGGGAGCAATGCAGGGTTGACACGGTCAAGGGCCCTGTCAATCACAATGGAGGTGAGTACTCGGCTGAGGAAATATGAAGACATTTCAGAAGCACTGGTGTGGAAGGTGGCATCGTCAGAACATATGCAACGGTGGCGGAGAAACTGTGAGAATAGAATAGAGCCCTTCCAGGAAGCCGGGTGGGAGGAATTCTACTCAAGATTCCTGTGGGAGTTGGTGGGATTATAGTAGATATTTGTGTGCGACCTAGACCCTGAAATGAAGATCGAGAAGTCGAGGAAGGGAAGGGAAGGCCACTGTGATTCACCATTTAAATGTTATTCCTGTGTTTAAAATGGAAGATAGGACAATTCCAAGGATCTACAGACCAGTCAGCATAGCTTCG
Source organism: Squalus acanthias (assembly GCA_030390025.1). NCBI lineage: Eukaryota > Metazoa > Chordata > Chondrichthyes > Squaliformes > Squalidae > Squalus > Squalus acanthias. The sequence continues at coordinate 3,380 of JASTWF010000663.1, read as the reverse complement.
ATGGTAGGAAAGATAATGGAATACTTACTCAAAAATGTTACAGAAATACATCTAGAAACACAAAATATAATATCGAGTAGTCAGCAGGTATTCTTAAAAAGAATCACAGAATGGTTACAGCACAGAAGGAGGCCATTCGGCCCGTCGAGCCCGTGCTCACTCTCTGCACATGCAGTGCAGCTAATCCCAATCCCCCGCCCTTTCGCCATAGCCCTGAAATTATTTTCCTTCAGGTACTTATCCCATTTCCTTTTGAAAGCCACGATTGAATCTGCCTCGACCATCCTTTCAGACAGTGCATTCCAGATCATAACCAGTCACTGCCTTGAAAAGTTTTTCCTCATGTCACCTTTGGATCTTCAGCAGATCAAATAAAATCTGTGTCCTCTGGTTCTCGACCGTTCCACCAATGGGAACAGCTTCTCTCTATCTACTCTGTCTGCTCTGTCTAGACCCTAATGATATTGATCACCTCTATCAAATCTCCTCTCAATCTTCTCTGCTCTAAGGAGAACAGCCCCAACTTCATTGGTATATCTACGTAACCAAAGACCCTCATCCCTGGAACCATTCTTGTGAATCTTTTCTGCACCCTCTCTAAAGCCTTCATGCCCTTCCTAAAGTGTGGTGCCGAGAATTAGACACAATACTCCAGTTGTGACCGGACCAATGTTTTATAAAGGTTCATCATAACTTCCTTGCATTGCCTCTATTTATAAAGCTCAGATTCCCGTAAGCATTTTTAAACGCTTTCTCAACCTGCCCTGCCACCTTCAACGATTTTTGTACATGTACCCCCAGGACCCCCTGTTCCTGCACCCACTTTGGAATGTCTTGCTTGAGTAACATTAGCGAAATCTTTGAATAAGTACCAGAACGAGTAGATAAGGGTATGTAGTAGATGTAATATACTTTGATTTTTTTAAAGCCATTCGATAAGGTACCACATAGCAGACTGAATCACAGATCAAGTGGAGTTAGGAGACAAGCAGCAGAATGGATAGCAAGATAGCTGCAAGAACAGAAATTAGGGATTACTGGAAAAAACTATTTACTCAGATAGGTGGATGGTGAGAAGTGATGTTCCACAAGGATCGGCGTTGCGACCCCTGTTGTTCACCATTTACATAAACGATATTGATTCGGGAAGCAGAAGCACAATTTCAAAATTGGCAGATGAATCCAAAATTGGGAGTACAGTTAATACAGAGGAAGAATGCAACACAATATCTGAAGAAAGTAATAAACTTGCAGAAAGGGTGTTTAAGTGGCAAATTAATTTCAATATAGCTAAGTGAGAGTTACTGCATTTTAGTGGGAAGAATAAGGTTCCCAGATACTTCTTGGAAAATCAGAGTGGGAATGGGGTAGAGGGGCACCGATTAACTAATCATTTAAAGTAGCAATGCATATTAACAAGGCCATAAACATGCAAACAAAGCACTGGGGTTCATTTCGAGAAGAATGGAATCGTAAAGCAAAGAGGAGCTTAAACGTATAAAGAACCTTGGTTATACCACACTGAGCGTACTGTGTGCAGTTCTGATCTCCATATTACATAAAGGATAATATGTCTCAGGAGAAAGTGCAATTTTTTACAAGGATGACACCAGAACTGAGACATTATAACCATCAGGACAGATTGAATAGGCTGGAGCTCCTTTCTTTACAAAAGAGAAGCTTGAGGGGTGGCCTAATAGAGGCCTTAAAAATTTTGAGGGTGTAACATAGGGTAGATGTTTATACTTGTGACGTGAGGGCAAAATTGGAGATTATCGATAAAAGATAGTCACTAATAAATCCAATACATTATAGAAAAATAGAAACATAGAAACTAGGAGCAGGAGTAGGCCATTCGGCCCGTCGAGCCTGCTCCACCATTCAATACGATCATGGCTGATCATCCAAATCCAGTACCCTGTCCCTGCAGTCTCACACAGAATCCCCATCGAGCCTGCACGACACATATCCCACCCTATCCCCGTAACCCCATGTATTTAATTCCCCCTAACATATCCCATCCTATCCCCGTAACCCCACATATTTAATCCCCCCCTAACACTAAGGGTCAATTTATCATAGCCAAATCAACCTAACCCGCACATTTTTGGACTGTGGGAGGAAACCGGAGCACCCGGAGGAAACCCACGCAGACACGGGGAGAATGTGCAAACTCCACACAGACAGGCACCCGAGGCCAGATTCGAACCCGGGTCCCTGGCGCTGTGAGGAGAAATTTCTTTGCTCAGAGATTGGTTAGAATGTGGAACTCGCTACAACTTGGAGTACTTGAGGCGAACAGCATAGATGCCTTTAAGGGTAGAAAGCAGAAGAAGGTTTTGCTGATAGGGTTAGATGAAGAGGGGTGGGAGGAGGCTCCCGTGGAGCATAAACAATGGCATGACCTAGTAGGGCCGAATGGCCTGCTTTGTGCTGTAAATTCTAAGGACTTCTCCGTAACTTGTGTACAAATTAATCACATTCATCAGTTCATTTAATCATTGCAGATATTGAAATGTTTTATTTATTGAAGCGTTGCCCTATATATTACATTATTATCCATTTATTAATGCTATTATTTACTGCTCTCGGGACTGATCTGTGCATTATGAAAACCTGATATGCATGTTCTTCAGTTCTACGTGTCCCTCCTCGCAGGGACTCACCTCACTGAGCTAAGGTTAGAGATCGTTAAGGTTTCAGTGCGGTTTAAACAGAGTGCTGCGAGTTGGGAATTGATTCTTATTTACTCCAAGGAAAGAGTACGAGAGCGGGAGCAGTCAATCAACAACAACTGCGAAACCGCTAAGTTGACTTCACAACCAGCGAAGGAGCTGATTCGTAAGTAGGACCTGGTGAGTATTTCTACAGTCCAGTCGTTAAAGTAAAAGTAAGGACTCTAGTTTAGAGAAAGTAGTGTTTAACGGGAATTAACGTCCTTAGTGTATTTAATATCCTTTAATTAAAGGAAGTAAAGGGAGTAAATTAAGGGCAGGACATGGCAGGGCAGCTCGGCAGCGTGGAGTGCTCCTCCTATACTATGTGGGAAGTCAGGGACACTTTCGGTGTCCAGGGCGAACACGTGTGCAGGGAGTGTCTCCAGCTACAGCTACTCGTAATCCGCATTTCGGATATGGAGCTGCGGCTGGAAACACTGTGGAGCATCCGTGTAGCTGAGATCTTCGTGGACAGCACGTTTAACGAGGTGGTCACAACGCAGGTAAAGAGTGCACAGGCAGACAGGAAATGGGTGACCGCCAGACAGAGGAAAAGAACTAGGAAAGTAGTGTAGGAGTCCCCTGGGTCCATCTCCCTCTCCAACAGATTTTCCGTTTTGGATACTGCTGGAGGAGATGGTTTCTCAGGGGAATGCAGCAAGA
>JASTWF010000662.1:175000-252223 GCA_030390025.1 Squalus acanthias | reverse complement strand
GAAGGGCTGGGGGGAGTGAAGGGCGGGGGGAGAGTGAGGGGCGGGGGGGAGTGAAGGGCGGGGGGAGAGTGAAGGGCGGGGGGGGAGTGAAGGGCGGGGGGCGAGTGAAGGGCGGGGGGGGAGTGAAGGGCGGGGGGGGAGTGAGGGGCTGGGGGGAGTGAAGGGCGGGGGGGAGTGAGGGGCTGGGGGAGTGAAGGGCGGGGGGGGGAGTGAAGGGCGGGGGGGGAGTGAAGGGCGGGGGGGGAGTGAAGGGCGGGGGGGGAGTGAAGGGCGGGTGGGGGAGTGAAGGGCTGGGGGGGGAGTGAAGGGCGGGGGGGGGAGTGAAGGGCGGGGGGGGAGTGAAGGGCGGGTGGGGGAGTGAAGGGCTGGGGGGGGAGTGAAGGGCGGGGGGGGAGGGGCGGGGGGGAGTGAAGGGCTGGGGGGAAGGGCGAGGGGGAGTGAAGGGCTGGGGGGGAGGGGCGGGGGGGAGTGAAGGGGGGGAGTGAAGGGCTGGGGGGGAGTGAAGGGCTGGGGGGGAAGGGCGGGGGGGAGTGAAGGGCTGGGGGGGAGGGGCGGGGGGGAGTGAAGGCCAGGGGGGGAGGGGCGGGGGGGAGTGAAGGGCTGGGGGGGAGGGGCGGGGGGGAGTGAAGGGCTGGGGGGGAGGGGTGGGGGGGGAGGGGAGGGGTGGGGGGGGGGAGTGAAGGGCTGGGGGGGGAGGGGCGGGGGAGGAGTGAAGGGCTGGGGGGGAGTGAAGGGCTGGGGGGGAGGGGCGGGGGGGAGTGAAGTGGGGGAGTGAAGGGCTGGGGGGGAAGGGCGGGGGGGAGTGAAGGGCTGGGGGGGAGGGGCGGGGGGGAGTGAAGGGCTGGGGGGGAGTGAAGGGGGGGAGTGAAGGGCTGGGGGGGTTTTGAAGGGCTGGGGGGGAGAGAATGGCTGGGGGGGGAAGTGAAGGGCTGGGGGGGAAGTGAAGGGCGGGGGGGGAGTGAAAGGCTGGGGGGGAGTGAAGGGCTGGGGGGGAGTGAAGGCGGGGGAGTGAAGGGGCTGGGGGGGAGTGAGGGGCTGGGGGGGAGTGAAGGGGGGGGAGTGAAGGGCTGGGGGGGGAGTGAGGGACTGGGGGGGGAGTGAAGGGCTGGGGGGAGAGAGTCATGTGGATTAATATTCTTCGGAGGGAGGTCCTAGATTTTGAAGCTGTTGGTTGAGGTATGGTGAGAGAATTGGGGGTGGGAATGTAACTGGGGAGAGAGAGAGTTGCAGGATGTGGGAGCACTGAGAGGAATGGTCATGGTGTTTGGGAGCATGGGTTGGGTGTTGATGGTATTAGGGAGGGCTACAAAGGAGTTGGAGAGGGGTCCCGGGTTGTGGGAGCATTGGCAGAAGTGTTGGACTTGGCTATCGGAGGAGCATGGACCTGGGTGTGGTAGCATTGAGATAGGAGTACTGGGGATGGGAGTTGATGGGTGTATTATTTTGAGTGTGGGATTACCTGGCTGGGCTGGGGTCTAGGGGTTGCCTGGCATACTGGGTCAGTTGGAGATTGGGCCCAGTCAGCTGTTAATTTTAGATTTTTTTTAAGGTATAATTTTCAAACACACGAGCAATAAAAAGCTGCAAAAATTAAGTCAATTTTGCACATGAGCCAATGAGTTAATCAGGTGCAAGTCTGACCTCCAGTAATTTGATGGTAATGTGAGACAGAAATTAGAACAGATAAAGCTTTTTATAGTATTACTAGTGAATCTCCAGTAACACTGCTCATGTCAAAATATGTGTTTTATAATGACCGGAACATTATATTATATAGTACAACATATTCTCCTAAAGTCTATAATTGTGGCCCATTATATAGATAGGTTAATAGTTCTAGACAAGTAAACACTCAGCTAAAAACACAACTCCTGACACCCTGTGGCAATTCTATGCTACTGCAAGTAGTGGTTACATTCCAGTAAGACTTGTAGAGCCAACATGCTCACTCTTGTTTCTCTGAACAATTTGCAAGAGATAGATTTTTAAAAAGCAGCGCTCACAATGGGAATATAGTTTAAACTAAGTGAACTTCCAAGTTGCTCCTGCACAAGGATAAAGAATACTGGGCACTGCAGCTTGATTTTAAAAAGCAAAGTAAAATGGCGCGCTAAAGTCGCCTTGTATTGTGCATTCATGCTCTGTGTTGTATGTGTTTTTTTTTTGCATTATATGGGCATCGTTTTATTAAAGAATAAATATTGTGGGAGTGCACATAATAGAAGGCAGGCTGTTGGAAGGGAAAGTAAGAGAGGGATTTGATGGGTGGTTTGGACTGATTCAGCATGGAATCTGTTTCCAGATTATGCTGATAATGCATCTGAATCAGTTGTGAGTCTGGTTTATGTGGAAGCCAAGTTGCCACGTTGGGATGGATCATTATTGAGCATTAGAAGGCAGGTTTTGACCAACTTTGAAGCCAAACTAACCTCTATAAACCAGTATAATTAGGGCGGTAGACTCAGTAAATATATTGGTTTTAAGGTCAGCAGCGATTGAACTGAATCAAATGGGGTCTGACTGGAGCCTGGCTCATTCATCCCTAACCTGCACACAGCCCACAGGCACCAACTTTATCTTGTATCATTGTGCGTGGATAAATAATTGGTTAATGTGTGTGTCTGTGGGGAGGTAGTCGCTTACTTTCAACCTAATTATTATAATGTAAGATGGCTTATCGAAATAATGTATGATGCTGGATCTGCTCCACCAGAGATTTCTCATAATATCTTGACTGCACGTTATCTTTTTATGACAAAGCGCAGAGGTGTATTTTTCATTCCTCACAACAGTACAAAGCTAAATATATATGGGAATGATTGACTTCATGTGTGATAAGGCAATTTTAAAGAATGTAACCGAGAGTTAGTAAATTGAGGTCATAGCTTTAGTGCAAATGTAAGTTATTTACCATTTGAGGGGTTCGGGATAAAATGATTGTGATTTGATTATGACTTTATAATAATAGATGCCGCTACTGTTTTTCTAAGGTCACTAAATGAACCTACAATTTATTCTGCAGCAAGAATATTAAGGGATTTTAGCGACTTGGTGGAATTATCGTCTTGACTGCACAATGAATTCTCATTACAAATGTTATTACTGAGTTAAGTTTTGTACTGTGGACTAAATGTAGCCACAAAGCATTGTTCAATTATCAAGCAAATCTATACTTATGGGGCAGAATAGATTAAAGTAGTAGTAAATTGATGTTTTGCATTCAGAGTGATATACTAAATTAAAGTGCATTGAAAATAAGAGTTAAATACCTCCTTTTTCAGGTGGAAAAATACCTTGGCTGCAGTTTTACTGTTAACGAGCGATCTCGGATTGGCAGTTGTGAAATGCAATGTGCAGTCAGCACACTTGAACAGCACTGGCTCTGCCAATTGGGGTCACATTGAGGTCAGCCACAAAGGGATCTGTGTAGAGCTTCACTCCCTGACTGACTTTAAAAAATGAGAGTGGACAGGAGCATCTGCTTTCTCCTAATGTTGGAAAGTAAGTTTATAAAGTGCCGAGGAGGTCCAACAACAACCTGCATTTATATAGAGCCTTTAATGTAGGAAAACATCCCAAGGCTCTTCAAGGGCGCAACAGGACAAAAATTGACACCGAGCCTAAGAAGCAGACATTAGGACAGGTGTATGAAAGCTTGGTCAAAGAGGTAAGTTTTAAAGGAGGGAGAGAGAGAGGCGGAGAGGTTTAGGGAGGGAATTCCAGAGACTGCCAAGGAAGTGGGGGATGCACAAGAGTCCAGAGGGTTGGAGGAACGTAGACTCCTTGGAATGTGTTCCAGAAATGATGTGGGACGAGACCAGGGAGGGTTATGAAAACGGATGTCTGGACTTCTTAATGTGTGGCTTTGTAGGATTGTCGTTCACTGCATCTGGTGTGAACTCAAATGGGTGCGAGACACTTCCTTGTTGGCTGCTTGGCCTCAATGTGTTTGGGAGTCTAATTGGCACTAGACTCTCAGCGATTCAACTACTTCCATGTTGATGCACAGCAGAAACTGCTTTGTAGATGTTTAGGTTTGTATCCATGATCATCTGCTAAATATGAAAATGCTAAAATTTATAGAGCTTAGTGTAACTCATTAAAAAAGGGAATCTCACCATCAGGAACTCTTCTTTATTTTAAAAAAAGTGAAAGAATCCTAACCAACATTTTGTATTGCCCATTTCGGCTCATATTTATGAATTAATAATGAATTTTGATGATCTACTTGTGGATACTGGTTCAAAAGAATCACTAAATCTTACTGTGAGGAATTTTGACTTCTCCAAAACCACAATCATTGCTGCTCAATGTCAGCCAATGAGAGATGTGATTGGCAAGGTCAGAACAGAAATTTCCTGAGGTGGCTTGTTTACCTACTCTGTGGCACTCCATCTAGTAGCCTGGCTGAGAGCCAGCAGTCCTCGACTGGGTATGACCCAACTGAAAGGACTTTGAACACAGATGTCCAAATTGAGGGCGTATAATTTTAAAGAGAGTTGGTCCCTCAATGCTAAATTAAAGCTAGCAGTTCAAATAAAAAATACAAAAACTCTTGACTGTGACTCCACAGTAGACAGAACTTTGTACTGTGGCATGCTATTGCAACATTACCAGGGAAATATGATGAATTGGGATAGAAATAACTGGATTCAAAGAGCACATATATGGAGACAGATATATTGGTGACCTCAGACATTGTAAGGTTACAACAGCAACTTGCATTTATATAGCGCCTTAACATAGTAAAACGTCCCAAGGCACTTCACGGGCGTAATCAGACAGAAATTGACACCGAGCCAAAGAAGGTGATATTAGGACAGGTGACCAAATGCTTCGTCAAAGAGGTAAGTTTTAAACAGTGCCTTAAAGGAGAAGTGAGAGCAGGAGAGGTGAAGAGGTTTGGGTAGCGAATTCCAGAGCTTGGGGCCTAGGCAGCTGAAGGCACGGCCAACAATGGTGGGGGGATTCACAAGAAACCAGAATTGGAGGAACGCAGAGTCCGTGGAGGGTTGTAGGCAATGTTCCCTGTCGGCTGCGCTTTGTTCTGCGCGGCCTGTTTCTTTCAATGTGCGCGGTCCCTTTAAATTTCTGCGCCAGCGCGGTTTTTCCAATGTAAAAGCTTGAGAGCGGCCTGCGCGGGACCTTGCAGATTATTGCGCGGCTGTGCACGGGCGCAGTTTCGAGGGAACATTGGTTGTGGGACTGGAAGATGTTAGCGATGGGGGGGGGGGAGGGGGGGGGGGGCGAGGCCAAGGAGCGATTTGAACATAAGGATAAGAATTTTAGCATTGCAGTGTTGGTGGAGCCAGTGTAGGCTAGAGAGTACAGGAGTGATGGGTGAACGGGAGTTGGTGCGAGTTGGGATATGGGCAGCAGAGTTTTGGATGAACTCAAGTTTATGGAGGGTGGTAGATGGTAGGCTAGCCAGGAGAGTATTGGAATAGTTGAGTCTGGAGTTTTAAAATAAAAAAGCATGGATGAGGGTTTCAGCAGCAAATGGGCTGAGACAGGGGTCAGAGAAAGGCAATGGAAGTAGGCGGTCTTTGTGATGAAGAGGATTTGGGGTCGGAAGCTCAGCTCGGGGTCAATGGTTTCGGCCTTCCCATTATTTAATTGGAGGAAATTGCAGCTCACCCAGGCCCTGATGTCGGACAAGCAGTCTGACAACATGGGGACAGTGGAAAGGTCGAGAGACGTTGTGGTGAGGTTCCCATCTTCAACCCTCCATAAACCTGAGCTCATCCAAAACTCTGCTGCCTGTATTCTAACCCACACCAAGTGCTGTTCACCCATCACCCCTGGACTCGCTAACCTACATTGGCTCCCGGGCAATCAATGCTTTATTTTTAAAATGATCATCCTCGTATTCAAATCCCCCGCCATGGCCTCAGCCCTCCCTATCTCTGTAACCTCCTCCAGCCCTCTAACCCTCCAAGTGCTCTGTATTCCTCCAACTCTGGACTCCTGTACATCCCCCCACCCTCCACCAACCCCCCACCACCAACCCCCCACTCCCTTCGCCCCACCATTGGTGGCCGTGCCTTCAGGTATCTAGTCCCTAAACTCTGGAATTCCCTTCCTAAACCTCTCTCTCTCTCTCTCTCCACTTCTCTCTCCTTTTTAAGGTGCTGCTTAAAACCTACCTCTATGACCAAGCGTCGGATTGGTAGAGGAGGTATCAAAAACAGGGATGAGGGTTTCAGCAGCAGATGGACTGATGCAGGGGTGGAGATGGATGATATTACGGAGGTGGAAGTTGGAGGTCTTTGTGATGGAGAGGAAATGGCGTCAGAAGCTCAAGTGCGGATCAAATAGGACGGCAAGATTGCAAAGGGTCTGGTTCAGCCTGAGATGCTGACCAGGGGGATGGAGTCGATGACTCGGAACGGATTTTGTGACGGGTGGCCGAAGACACTGGCTTTGGTCTTCCCAGTGTTTATTGGATGAAATTTCAGCTCCTCCAAGAAAACTGGACGTCGGACAAACAGTCTGACAACACAGAGGCAGTGAAGGGGATGAGAGAGGTGGTGGTGAGGTAGAGCTGGATATCGTCAGCGTACATGTGGAATCTGATGTGTTTATCGTTGATGTTGCTGAGCGGCAGCATGCAGTTGAGAAACAGGGGTCAAGGATAGATCACAGTAACAAAATACTGCGGATGCTGGAAATCTGAAATAACAGAAAATGCTGGAAACACTCAGCAGGCCAGGCGGCAGCCGTGGAGAGAGAAACAGAGTCAACGTTTCAGGTCTGTGACCCTTCACAGACCTGAAACGTTGACTCTGTTTCTCTCTCCACGGATGCTGCCTGGCCTGCTGAGTGTTTCCAGCAATTTCTGTTATTTCAAGGACAGATCGTTGGGTAACTCCAGAGGTAACGGAGCGGGAAGCAAAGCCATTGCAGTAGGTTCTCTGGCTACGATTGAATAGATAAGAATAGAACCAGGTGAGGGCAGTCCCATTCAGCTGGACAACAGAGAGGTGTTGAAGGAGGATGGTGCGGCCAACTGTTTCAAAGGCCGTAGACAGTTTGAGAAGGATGAGGAGGGATAATGCACCATGGTCACAGTCACAGTCAAAGAGTATGTCCGACAGGAAAGGGTGCATTTATTCACTCGGGTGATGATTATTGGCATGCTTGAGTAAGGGCAAAGTGGGCTGAAGTGTTGTCATGTTTGTAGGTTGGGTAGTGAATTGAAGGAATGTCTATTTATTTGAAAGTGGGGGAGAGGAGGTGTGGCCGTGGTATCAAAGGCAGACTGTTACACAGAAGAGAAGTGATGAGATGTTCTTTGTTGCTTGCTCACTGAGGAGTCCTCCTAAGTTATCGTGATACTTTCCTCCCGTTAGTTCTGGTTCCTATGGAGCCAGGGTTACAGGGTACTTAGAAAATCACTGATTAGGCAGAGTCAACATAGTTTTATGAAAGGGAAATCGTGTTTGACAAATCTATTTTTTTTGAGGATGTAACTAGCAGTGTAGGTGAAGGGGAAACAGTGGATGTAGTATATTGGGATTTTCAAAAGACATTCGATAAGGTGCCACAGGCAAGGTTGTTGCACAAGATAAGGGCTCACGTGGTTGGGGGTAATATATTAGCATGGATAAAGGATTGGTTAAAGGACAGAAAACAGAGAGTAGGAATAAACTGGTCATTTTCTGGTTGGCAGGCTGTTACTAGTGAGGTGCCGCAAGGATCGGTGCTGGGGCATCAGCTATTTACAATCTATATTAATGACTTGGATGAAGGGACTGAGTGTAATATATCCAAGTTTGCTGATGATACAAAGCTAGGTGGGAAAGTAAGCTGTGAGGAGGACACAAAGTAACTGCAAAGGGATATAGACCGGTTAAGTGAGCGGGCAAGAAGGTGGCAGATGGAGTATAATGTGGGGAAATGTGAGGTTATTCACTTTGGTAGGAAGAATAGAAAAACAGAATATTTTTAAATGGTGAGAAACTATTAAATGCTGGTGTTCAGAGGGATTTGGGTGTCCTTGTACACGAAACACCGAAGTTAACATGTAGGTTGAGCAACCAATTAAGAAGGCCAATGGTATGTTGACCTTTATTGCAAGGGGGTTGGAGCACAAGAGTAAAGAAGTCTTGCTGCAATTGTACAGGGCTTTGGTGAGATCACACCTGGAGCACTGTGTACAGTTTTGGTCTCCGTACCTAAGGAAGGATATATTTGCCTTAGAGAGGTTTGCAATGAAGGATCACTAGATTGATTCCTGGGATGAGAGGGTTGTCCTATGAGGAGAAATTGAGCAGAATGGGCCTATACTCTCTGGAGTTTAGAAGAATGAGAGTTGATCTCATTGAAACATGTAAAATTCTGAGAGAGCTTGACAGGGTAGATGCCGAGAGGTTGTTTCCCTTGGCTAGAGAGTCTAGAACTAGGGGGCATAGTTTCAGGATAAGAGGTTGGCCATTTAGGACTGAGATGAGGAGAAATTTCTTCAGTCAAAAGGTTGTGAATCTTTGGAATTCTCTATGCCAAAGGGCTGTGGATGCTTAGTTGTTGAGCATATTCAAGGCTGAGATAGATTTTTGGACTCTCGGGGAATCAAGGGATATGGGGATCGGGCAGGAAAGTGGAACTGAGCTCGAAGATCAGCCATGATCTTATTGAATGGCGGAGCAGGCTCGAGGGGCCGTATGGCCTACTCCTCCTATTTCTTGTGTTCTTATGTTCTTAGAATCTCCTTAGAAATGTTCAAGTCCACCCCTTCTTGAATGGCAATTTAATGACGGAAAATGGGCAGAAATACTGTCTGCCAAATTTTCTTGCCTGTTTGTACAGTGCTAATACTTTGAAAATGGCATAGAAAATCACCCCAAATATCTTTAGCAGAGGAGAGTAGGGGGAAAACAATCCCTAATCTCCATTCCAGTTAGCTATTCATCCAGCTTTTTAAATGTGCTAATCGATATAGCTTTATCTGGGAGTCTATTCAATATTATCCATGGTTCCGTGTTTTTTTTAAAAACGTTCTTGTTCTCTGATCTTTTAGTGTTCAAGGGGGGCGATTTTGCTAATGGAGGCGCGTTGGAGGCAGGACTGCTGTTTGTCGGGTTTTAGCCCCGCCTCCATCGATTTGTGGCCAACCCACGCTATTTTCCCTTGATTGACCTTGTTAAGCCCGCCCAGCGGGCTAAGCAGACCAATTAAGGGAAAGCCGGTTGTAGAGAACGTCAACGTATGACGTTTCATCTGTCAAACAGTGACATTCTCTGGAGTTTGGTGAGGTCTTGCATTTAAGACCTCATCAACCTTCTTTCTTTTACAGAAATGAGATGGTTGTTGCATCTGAGAATGCAACGGCCATCTGTCATCTGCAACACGGAGGTCCGAGACTGTCTGCATACAAACTGACTGAAGCCTGCAGGAAGAAACAAAGGTAAGTACACTTTTTTAAAAACACTTTGCACTTACCTCAGACACTCACCTCTACACTCGCGCACCCATCACTTACCTTCACACCACACTTTTGCACCCCCCCGACCCCCGCAGACCCAGTACTCGCCTCGGTGACCCTGGCGTGTTTCGGAGCCTTTGGGAAGCCAGCACTTGTGAGGGCAAAAAGGGGATAATCCTATTTTCTGCCTGTTAACTACCTGTTAACAGGCAGTTAATAGGCTTTAATCCCTTCCCGCCTCCAAGGAGACGGGACCCGGCGCGGGACGGCTACCCGCCTCCTGGGAAGATGCCATGGAGGTGGGTTGGGGGCGGGTTGGGCACCTGCCCCCAAATTCTGCCATTTTCCCAGCAGGCCCGCCTCCCCAGGGCTGGCAAAATCCAGCCCATTGTGTCCAATATGATATGCAAATTAAGCAAAATATAACGCCCTTTCATTTTGTTTCTCTCAACCGTTTCATATCAAGATCTAAATATGGCTAAATGAAGATATGAAAAATTGAGTTGTAATAAAGTAAAATATGTCTGCAAGTTTCTTTTAAAGAAGGAAAATAGCATGAGCACAAACACAGATGTATTCCATTGCCCTTGTTAAACACTATCAGGCTCCATTTATCATATTTCACATTAGACACAAGACTTGCTGTGCTACTCTGTACACATTTAAACTGGTTGGGCCGAATGGCCTGTTTCTGTGCCGTATATCCTATGTAATCCTATGTAAAATTAATTATATTAGGAGTAGATAATTGGGAGATGTGTGTGGGTCACATACTTGTTCTGTCCTACACTAGTGTATGACGAGGGAAGTTCCTACAAGTGTTCAGTGATAGAAATTGTAGGGCGTAAAGGCACTTACAATGGTTTTCTAGAATTAAAGGTGATGCATTGGTCACCAAGCCTGTTTACACTGCATATTCCAATGTGCTATATCATAACTTGCTGTAAGTTTCAATGTGCAGTCATTGGACTGGATTTTGATACTGGGGATGTGATGGAGGCGGGACTCCCACTTTTTGGGTTGTAGTCCCGACTCCATCGACTTGTGGCCAACCCACTGTATTTTCCCTTGATTGACCTTGTTGAGCCCGCCCAGTGGGCTCAGCAGGCCAATTAAGGGCCACCCGGCAACAGGTGACATCACAGATTGACATTTCATCTGTCAAGAGCTTTTGACAGATGAAATATCAGCGTTTGACAGCTACTTGAAGCTGTCAAACACAGACAATCTGTCTTCTAACTTGAGTCCTTCCTCTCAAGCTGAGTTAGAAATCATTCCAGCACAGAAAACAGAGGCTGAAACTTTTGACAGCACCACGGCCTTTCTGCTTTCTGTGCCGGTGAGATTTCTGACTCCCGAGAACTGAAGGGCTGACACCTGCAGGAGGAAGTTAAGGTAAGTAAAACTTTTTCCCACACTTTGCACTTACCTTACACACTTACCTCTGCACACATGCATCCATCACTCACCTGCCCACCGGACATATCGACCCCTCCAACCCCTGCAGATCCACGGTCCGCCTCGCTAACTTGGCGTGGTTCGGACCTGTCGGGAAGCCCACATTTCAGCTTTCAAAATAGGGATTAGGCAAAAAACTGCCTGTTAACTACCTGTTAACAGGCAGTTAATTGTCACTAATCCCCTTCCCGCCTCGGGGAGGCGGGTCCCAGCACAGGTCGGGTACCCGCCTCCAGCGAAACTGGCATGGAGGCGGGTTGGGGGCGGGATGGGGTCGGGATCCCCGAATCTGCAACTTTAACCCCCCACACGCCTCCAAACCCGCCTCCATGGGTCATTGAAAATCCAGCCCATTGAGTGGGAATATATACAGTAAAGTACTTGAATAAATCAGAAATGACCCCCAGAAATGGCCCTTTTTAGTCACCGGCAAGGTTAATGTTACCCTGATCATCCTCTCCACACAACTGCTGCCTGACCTGCTGAGTGTTTCCGGCATTTTGTTTATTTCAAACTATCACTACTGTATTCTACAAGGTGACATGAGTTTATTTATGATCAGTTTTTTGAAAACGTACCAATGTTCACTGCTTGAAAGCACAAACTGTCATTGTGCAATAAATAGATCATCTTTGTTGCTGATGTGATTAATGGAGGTGTATTCCCTGCCCCCCCCCCTCACGCCCCCCACCACAGATCAGCCTTGATTGGCCCAGAATTTGCTGAAAACCTGCACCATAGTAATGGCGCATCTACGGCGTGCACCATTATTACGGCACAGATTTTCCAGGAAATTATGGTACGAATGACTCCGCTTATTGCTTACCTGCGCCAAAGTTTCCTGGTATTCTCTGCGCCACTCCACCGTGAATCTCACTGAAAAGGTGAGAACTCAATTTTTTCATTGCTCCCCGCCCCCCCCCCCCCCCTTAAAATAAATGATGTCCAATTTGCTAGACTAACGCTGATTTGATCGCTGCTGCCTCTTGGACTGATCCAGAACAGTGCTGGTGATCTGGCAGCGTTGCGATTTATTGCTCCAAGATCGCTTTCCCTCAAACATAGCTGTCTTGTCACTGAGCTTTGCCGATTTATTTAGCTAATGCAAAAATAACTGGCTTTTGGACATGCTAGCTCGCTGGAATGTTTCCTGTTGAAAAGAATTGAATTTTTCGTAGCCATTTAATGTGTCTATCCATTCACTGATCTCTGGTTCCTTAACAGTCTAAATTTGTGATTTACAATCAATCTATTTAAAGAGTTAAGACAACTATCCGAGATCATGCAGCTGCTCGGAATTTTAAAAAACTGCGATATCTAGCTGAGAAATGGATTATTCAATAATTACTTCCTGAAGATCTTGCATTGAGTTTTTAATATCTTTCCCCCTGCAAAACACTGGACGTGCGCTTTGAAATGAATTTGCCCACCAACATTTGAAAACCATTCCCATTTAGAAGCCTTCAATTAGCTTGAATACCTGCAATCACACGTGCTGCCCATATTACACCCAGGAATTATGGGCTGGATTTTCTCAATGGGGAGCTTTTGGAGGCGGGACTCCCACTTGTCGGGTTTTAGTCCCGCCTCCATCGACTTGTGGCCAACCCACGCTATTTTCCCTTGATTGAGCTTGTTAAGCCCGCCCAGCGGGCTCAGCAGGCCAATTAAGGGAAAGCCGGTTACAGGTGACGTCAGCGAGTGACGTTTCATCTGTCAAGAGCTTTTGAGAGATGAAATGTCAGCGTTTGACGGCTCTGTGAAGCTGTCAAACACTGACAATCTGTCCTCTGAGTTGAGCCCTTCCACTCAGGCTCAGTTAGAGATCTCTCCTGAGCAGAAAGCAGAAGGCTGCAGCTTTTGACAGTTCCGCGGCCATTCTGCTTTCTGTGCCGGTGAGATGAGGGACTCCCGAGATCTGAAGGGATGAAGTCTGCAGGAAGAAGTAAAGGTAAGTAAAACTTATTAAAACACTTTACACTCACCTCACACACTTACCTCTCCACACTTGCACTCATCACTCACCCGCACACCAGACATCTTGACCCCTCCGACCCCCGCAGACCGACGGCCCGCCTCGCTGACCCTGGCGAGGTTCGGAGCCGTCAGGAAGCCCACACTTCAGGGCTCAAAATAGGGATTAGCCAAAAAACTGCCTGTTAACTAGCTGTTAACAGGCAGTTAATTGGCACTAATCCCCTTCCCGCCTCGGGGAGGCAGCTCCCAGCGCGGGCCGGGTACCCGCCTCCTGGGAAGATGGCACGGAGGCGGGTTGGGGGGGGGGGATGGGTACCCGCTCCCAGATTCTGCCATTTTCCCGGCAGTCCCGCCTCCCCAGGGCTGGCAAAATTCCCCCCCTATACTTCCACAACCCTAGATAACAAAATCAATAATCTGACTAACAGATTTGTGGTAACTTCTCGAAATGGGACTCACAGGCCAAAGCTGTAGCTGCTATAAAGCAGAATAAAAAGTGGCTGAATACTGCGATTAACGTTCACATGATCTGAATCGGATAGTATTTCTTATTGACGTTGCTTCCGAATTGCCACTATCCTTGTATTCCAATGAGTTCTCCACATTTTGACGTAAATTTGCCACAGGAGGATCTAACGAATGGCGTTTGGGACCAAATGCGCCTTTCCAGCAAATTCTGGGCCGATCATCTGCAATTTAAAGACATATTACAAAACACAATGGGCTCGATTTTGTCAAGCACAAGGAGGCGGGTTTGGAGGCGTGCGAGGTGGTAAAATCGCAAAATATGGTGGGCGGGCCCGATCCCGCCTCCATCCCAACTCCAAGCAATTTTCCCAAATGCGTGTTTTCTGGCCCCCTTTCCATCCCGCCTCCAAGAGGTGGGATAGGCCCTTAACAACCACTTAATTGCCTCTCTTATCCCATTTTGAGAGGCCTTTCCGATTTTTAGATATTTCCCCCATCCTACACGCCGCCTCTGGAACACGCCAGGTAATCCTGGTGGCCTCACAATTGGATTGCTTCCTAACAGCTGCAGCTCCACCATTACAAAGGAGTTTTCACCAATGATCACTTGCAGGTGGCAGAACTTTGTTGTCTCAGGTCTGGGCGAACTTTTAGCAGGCCTACTCATTGTTGTGGAAGTTTGGAGCCTGACATCCATCTCCAGTGTGACCTCCTGGGAAACCCCTCTCCCCACCTTGACTGAGCGCTTCCTCAACTGAGGCATATACCAGAAGCATGGCGACCATTTAATTCCTTTCCTCCTGGACATCAGATTTGGACAAAGACCAGCTGCGGCAGCAGCAGATCCCTCAACAACAGCAGCACCAACAGCAGGAGCATCAACAGGAGCGCCAAGCTGCTAGTCACCCACCCGAAGCTGCACAGGCCAGAAGGCGCCAGCGCGTGACAACATTTCTGCCCGGGATGCAAGGGACGCACTCATCTTGGCCAGATTTGGTGAGCCTGCACAATCAAACACTTTTGTCTCGCACCTTCTTACCAGAGCATCCACCAGAGCAGCCTGCGGATTCCTATCACTCTGACCACCATACTGACAATTGCAAGGCGTCCTCAGCCCTCAATATGGAAGTCCCATGTGTGAAATGACACAGGCCACAACTTCAACAGTTTGCCATCAAATCTGTTTATAATACAATGACAATGATGGCTGGTTGAAATACAAAACATCACAGCACCCAAGTGACTACCCTTGTGACTACTTGTGCTTTATCTTCCTCTTACGCGTGCTCCTACATGGTGCTTCCCCTGTGGCTTCAGCAGATGTGGAGGCCCCTTGCTCATTTTCTTGTTGCTCCTGTCTCGACGCCTTTGGTAGCCGTCCTCTGGGGTGGCGAACCTGTGCGGGCTCGCCAACAGTCTGCTGCTCCTGCGGCTGTGCAGGGGCTCAGACGCCCATCTCAGTTGGGTGAGGACTCTGGTGGGGCTCTGACCGAGGGCTCTGCAGTGGCATGGTCGTGTGAGCACTTGGAGAGGAGCCCCCACTTCCTTGTTCTCTGCCACCAACATCCCTCTCATGGGTCAGCCCCACTTCAGAGCTAGCAAGTGGCTTGACAGCACCTTGCTGCACTTCAGGGGGGCCATGAGGACCCGTTTCTGCACTGGAAGTCCTACTCCAGAGGACTTCCATGAAGGTCTGGTTTGTTTGCTCAATAGCTGACCATCGCTCCTCAAGAGATGTCAGTCTATTCTGAACAATTACCATGTTTTCCATACCCTGGCGACTTAGCTCCTCCATGGCCGTCGCCATCCTCTCCTCTACTGTAGCCATCCTCTCCTCTACGGTAGCCAGCCTTTCCATGGAGTTAGCCATCCTTTCCATGGAGTTAGCCATCCTTTCCACGGAGGTTGCCATCCTTTCCGCGGTGATGCGTTCATGCGCCAATGCCTCCACAAAGGCTCTTCTCATGTTCGCGATGGACTCCTCCATTCGCTCCACACTCTCAGCGACCCTGGAGACAAAACCTGCCAGAGACTCCTGCACCTGTTCCTGGAGTTCCAGCACCGCTCTCCTTCTTGATGGATCCGGAGGCACAGGGTCGACATGCAGCGGAGCCGAGCTGGCAGAGTCCTGCGCCCTCCGACTAGGACTCTCCACTGCTGACCCTGTCTCCACCATCTGCTGATGCTCACTTGTGAGCTGTGATACACCAGGTGCCAACACTACTCTATCTCGCGAAGGTCCCACCGAGGTGTGAGTGTCTGTGCTGGTGCTGGGTGCGCTGAATTCTGCTGATGCTGCGCCCTCAGAGGTTGCAGCTTCCTCTGAGGAGTCTGGAAGCTCAGGCTCTTCCTCCTGGACAGTGGGGACGGGGGCTTTCGATGGTCCTGTGGGGGAGTAAAGGAAAGAGTTAGAGATGTGAGGTCAAGGTTACATGCACATTGAATAGTGCAGATGATCATAAGTCAATCTGTTAGAGCATCAGATTCATTATCAGTGACTCATGCAATGTCAATGAGAGAGATAACAAACTATTCTGTCACCAGCTTGCTGTGATGCGCCCGTCATTCCATCCCCCACTTGGGTATCGTCCTCGATCCCAGCGATTTCCAGGGCCGCCTCCTCCCAGGGGGTGAGCTGGGCTACTGAGGGTGGCCCTCCTCCTGTCATGGCTCTTTCCCTCTTATTGTGGGCTCTCTCTTCCTGCAATGAGGGACACAAGTGGAGTTTGAGTGAGAATGAAGGAGTGAGTGTAGAGAATCCATAGCATAGATGCTTTGAATGAGACAAAGGTCCCTCCCTGTGTGTTGTAAGTTGTTGTTGTCATTGCATCACAGTGATAGGGAGTGTGAGGGCTGCATGGTCGAATAGTTAAGTGAATGTGACCATAGAGAGAGAGGGAATGGGTAAGGGTGCAGGGATGTAAGTGTCAAGTGGGATGTGGAGGAAGAGGTTGGCAAAGCAGAGTGCTGGTGAGGAGAGGCGATGGGGATCAGATTGAGGGTGATGGGAAAGTCATACTCACTTTTCCTGTGCGGAGAAGGTCATGAAACCTCTTCCTGCACTGCAGCCAGGTTCTGCGGCACATAGAGATTGAGTTGACCTCCTGGGCCACTTGCAGCCACACAGCTTTTGCCTGCTGGGGTGGCTTTTTTCTCCCTGAGGAAGGGAACAGCACCTCCTTATTACATCTGGCTCCGTGCACCAGAGCTTGGAGAGAGGGCTCATCAAACTGAGGTGTACACTTTTGTTTGATCGTGGACATTGTCGGGAAATCAACTCCTTCATACAATTTGCAAAGCCTTTGCTGTCTCCAGAAGAATCAAGGCTGCTTACAGGCCTTAAATCCAGCAGCATTGATGACGTCATTGGAGGCGACTTTCTGTATGAAAAGACTCAATGGGCCAGGGGTTCCCACACACAGGAAATCAATTGCCCAATTAGGGGAAAATCCCACTATTTCAACACTTCACTTAGGAGTCGGGGTCCTGACACGATTTCCACCTGACACGCCCCAGCCCGCCCATACTGGCAAAATCCAGCCCAATATGTCCATTACCTAAGCAGGCACCAGGAGATATTGTGGCACCTGCACCAACACACACCGTGCAGTGTTAATGCAGGAGTGCTTGTCTGACGTATAGAATATAGCATTACTACTGAAAAAAATCCTGAATAGACTTCTAACAGATTGCAGGCATTGTAGACCTCAGGTGGTTGTGCAGGAGCAGATGTGCAGAGATCACTGAGCATGTCTTCAGAGCAAAGGCGTTACAGTAGTAACAGAATATGCGCAACGGCAGTATTCAGTTCCACAATGTAATGCCTTGGAGGTTGGAGACTCTCTTGAGGACCCTAATCTTTGGGAGATAATGACTAATGGTTTGCACTGTTATTCAATATCCTGGTTTTAGTGACCTGTGGATTCAGTAGCATGGGGCAATATTAAAAATGATTCTTCTGATGGAGATATCTGACAGGGGTCAACTCTCTTCAAGCAACTCTGACAGTAGGGCCTACTGAAACTGGAGAAGGATTGCAATCATCTGCATGGAAGGTTTTGCAGAAGTTGGGAAAGCCCTTCAGTCTGGCCTTCACTTGATGGATGGTTGCTTTGAACTTCTGCAAAGCTTGACACATTGAGACAGGCAGTCGGTTTTCAGGTCAGTGATATATCACAGTGAATAGGCTGAGTAACAGTCCTTGCAGGCCCAACCAGACGATATCTGAACCCTCTATGGAAATGTCTTGAAGCCAAGTTATACATTTCCATTTGGATGTCACTGCTTCCTCTTGGAGCAGTGCTGCCACAGGGGAAGCAGAAGGTTTATTGTCAGGAACGTGTGGGCACTTAATGGGAAGTAAATGGGTGTCACAAGGTACCACACATATACACAATAGGGACATTCATTGAAATTTAGAGCAACTGAGTTTCCATCCAGTTTTTCACATCATCTCCATTCATTAGTATTATTCATGTGACATTACAGCATGGTCCATAACATGTGGAATGGGAAGAATTCCCCGTAGGGAAGTCAATCGATGACATCAGTATGTAATAGTGATGTGGGACTCTTTTATTGTGACTGTGGTTGACAGACGTCACATTGCCAAGAGCTGTTTCCTCAACTGAAGTGATGGGCAATGAGGTTATCACAAACCTTTTGAATGCTGGCCCCTAGTGCAAACTGTTAGAATTTCTTCACATCTATTGCAACAGCACGGGCGATAACTTGCTCCCATCAATTGGGATGTCCCTCTGAATAGTGGGGTTACCCAGAGTTTCGCACACTGTACAATTCATGCAATTTGGAAGGCAGGTACTACAAGAAGCTCAACAACATTTAAGACACCTAAATCACTAATTGCATTGCCAACACATTTGCTTTATAAATGACCATGTTTTTTTGTTTAGCTGGCTATATGGTACCTGTGCTGGAGAGGTCATTAATTGTGTTGCCATCAGTTTCTTTGCACCTGTAGAGAAATTAAGGAACATGCCAGCTTTCTAAAACAGTAATCTGTCAACTTTCTGCAAGCAGATGGTCATAGTGCCTTGTACTGTTATGTGCCTGCAAGATCCAGCAGGCAAAGCAACAGCAATTATTTTTTCTAACCGCCACAAGCAGAACAGTTGGCCTTTTGATGTTCCTTCCAAATCTGAAGGCAGTATATCACACAGCTCTTATTGAAGTAGGCCAGGTAGTTCATTTGAGGACTGCTCAGCCTTTGGCATGAGTAAAGACTTTTCTTTGCTGCCATTTTCCTTTACACCCACATTATCTGGCATCTACCCGACAAAGTGGAAAATTGCCAGGTATGCCCTAGCCACAAAAAGCAGAAAGTCCAACCCAGCCAATTACCGCCCCATCAGCCTATTCCCATTAATCATCAAACTAATGGAAGGAATCGAGTACAGTGCTATCAAGCGGCACTTCCTCTCCAATAACCTGCTCACCAATGCTCAGTTTGGGTTCTGCCAGAACCACTTAGCTCCAGATCTCATTTCAGCCTTGGTACAGACATGGACATGTCCAGAATTCCAGAGGGGAGGTGAAAGCGACTCTCTGACATTGAGGCAGCATTCGACTGAGTGTGTCACCGAGGAGCCCTTGCACAACTGGAATTGGGGGGAAAACTGTAAGATTCTCAAAATTCACAGATCCCCCAAAACTCGAAGACAAACCCTAAGGAAAAAGACTTTGGACTCTTTTCTAACTATTTCAGGGTGGTGGAATGCATTGGGCCTAACCGAAGGACATTTTAGAGCAAAATCCAAGATTTGGTATTTTAAAAGACATGTCTGGACTTGTAAGGGAGAAAAGGCTGTAAAGGAAGGTGGGTTCAACCTCTGTAAAGACAGTTTGGATATTGGAGTTAATGCAAACTGTCTGGGGAACTGCATGACCTCGCTTGGAGTTAAATCGGCCCCTATCAGACATTAACATCCTAACAATAAACCCGAGGAAGAACAGTCTCCACCCAAATTACAGGACCCATCAAAACATGCATAAAACAGATCACTTGGACCCACTCTATAGAAATCCCAGGCCCAGTCAAGAAACTCACATGAGAACAATCAGCTACAATCAAGCAAGCAGATCGACAGGATGAGACCATCCCGAAACCACTTCACACCTTCACAAACCAGTTACTGTTAACGAGCCCACCAAAATCTTACAATGACCGGGATTTGATTTGGCGCGCAACAAAGGAGGTTTCAATTAGTATAATTGAAGGCCTGCTTTTCTCAAGTTCAAGCAACAAGCAGGACAGCAGAAGCACAGGAGTCACACAGACAAGCAGCAGGCAGCACGGAACAAGCAGTTCAAGGAACAAGCAGTTACGTGTCCAGCCAGGAGGTCGACAGCTTGGAACCAGACCGTTCAACAAGGCGAGGGGGCAACAGAAAGAAATTCAACCGAGAAGGCCAGCAGCTCTAGAAGCAGGCTGACCCAGAAGAAGAAACCAGAGCAACAGCCCCAGTGACCATCAGACACCTCGCGGCAACAAGGGCCTTACGAAACTTTTTACTTAAAAAGACTCTAAACCCTATCTCTAACAGAGGAAAAGTGGGTACTACAGCGAACCCCAATACCGTGAACCAGCTCAACTGTCAAGGATTCGTTTGGTGAGCATTATCCCTGGTTCTCTACAGCCCAACTTAGCTAGTAAAGTGGGATTGGGATGGGTGAGGTATTCTTCTAATGTGATTTCCCTCGTATGTACCGAAGTGTTCCCCATTTTATTAGAGTGTTAAGATTGTTGTGTTATATTTACTCTCTTGAATAAAGATCAAAAGTTCTTGCACCAAACCAGTTGTCTGCTGCACTTTTGTCACAACCCCCAAATAAGTCCAAGGTCTAGAACCAAGGGAGTGGGAGCGATTCGAACCGCTCAGAAGTCAGAGGTGAAGCTGACACACACCACCACCCCCTACAAACTCTCCAGTGGCTGGGGTCATACTTGGTATATACCTTAAGTATACTGAGGAACAGGAACCAGTATGTAAGAATGTGCAAAAATAAAGTCATTTACCGTTGCGATTCAAATGCATTTTTCTTGGGCTGAGCACAAAGAGGTTCTTCCACAAGCAAGCCCACACTCCCCATGAACCAAAACATGACCTTATCTTTATCTGGGAGAAAAACAGAAAATGCTGGAAACACTCAGCAGGTCAGGCAGCATCTGTGTTTATCTGGGAGGTTGCACTAACCCTGTTAGTATATACGTTGGAAATAATAGTTATCACCATATAGAAGGCTGGTTAACAAAATTGAGGCTCATGGAATAGGTGGGTCAGTGGCAGCTTGGATAAGGAATTGCCTTAAGGATAGAAAACAGTGAGTTGTGGTAAATGGCTGTTTTTCAGACTGGAGGATGGTAGACAGTGGTGTTCCCCAAGTGTCAGTGCTGGGACCACTGCTTTTTTCGATATATATATAAATGACCTGGATATTGGAATACAGAGTAGAATTTCTAAATTTGCCGATGACCCCAAACTTGGGGGTGTGGCAAACAGTGAGGATGATACCAATCGACTGCAACAGGACATAGAAAGGCTAGCAGAATGGGCAGACAAGTGGCAGATGGAATTTAATACAGAGAAGTGTGAGGTGATGCATTTTGGCAGAAGGAACAGGGAGAGGCAATATACACTTAATGCCACAGTTTTAAAGAGTGTGCAGGGACAGAGGGACCTGGGAGTTAATGTGCATAGGTCCCTGAAGGTGGCAGGACATATTGAGAGAGTGGTTAGCAAAGCATATGGGATCTTGGGCTTCATAAATAGAGGTATTGAGTACAAAAGTAGAGAAGTTATGCTGAACCTTTATAAAGCACTGGTTGGCCACAACTGGAGTATTGCGTCCAGTTCTGGTCACCACACTTTAGGAAGGATGTGAAGGCCCTTGAGAGGATGGGGAATCTTAGCTACAAAGACAGGTTGGAGAAGCTGGATTTGTATTCATTACAGCAAAGGAGGTTGAGGGGTGATTTGATAGAGGTGTACAAGATTATGACGGGTTTGGATAGGCTAGACGGGGAAAGGCTGTTCCCACTAGTTGATGGTACAAGGACTAGGGGACACAGTTTTAAGGTTTTGGGCAAGAGATACAGGGGGGGATGTGAGGAAAAACTTTTTTATGCAGCGAGTGGTGATGACCTGGAATTCGCTGCTGACGGAAGTGGTGGAAGCGGAGACACTCAATGTTTTCAAGGGGAGACTGGATAGGCACTTGAGGGAAATAAACTTGCAGGGCTACAGGGATAAAGCGGGGGAATGGGACTGACTGGATTGCTCTACAGAGAGCCGGCACAGACTCAATGGGCCAAATGGCCTCCTTCTGTGCCGTTATGACTCTATGGGGGAGAAATTCGGTATCGCCCCGCTTGGGGCGCAATTATCGGCCGGGTGCAAAGTTTAGCGCCTGGCGCTAATTATCGCCTCCGACTGCAAACTTGGCTTCTATCGCCCCTGGAGGTGATTGGAGTGCTAAATCAGGTGCTACACACCTCTCAAGGCGCTAACGCCGAGGAGCGAGGTGCTACCTCAGAGCGCTGGCGAAGCTCATGTGATGTCAGTCAGCAATGAAACACAGACACACTGGTGCCGGCCAGTTCTTAAAGGGGAGGGTCGATCTTGCTCTCCATCCACACCCTGCTCATTGCAGCCTTGAATCTTGGCCTGGAGAGACCTGTACATCAAATCTGCTGGAAAGAACAATGGAGAGGCCCATGGAAAGAGCTCAGGGTGCAGCCCCCAAAGTCTCTTCTAAATCGATGCAAGGAAGATCAAATCAAAATGAACCTGCAAAGTGCTGCTCAGTACCCAAAACTCCTTTACACAGTGTTGAATCTCTCCAGAAGTCTCGCTCTCTTTCTCTCTCTCAGAATGTGTGGTGCAAAAATGTCGCCTACAAAAAAAGGCAGGAAGCGGTCGCCTTTAAATAGCGCTCCCCCAGTCCCTTCCCGACTGCAAAACGCTCCCCTCAACCTGTCGTTGCTAGCGGCAGGCGGTAAGGCAGGGGGCGCCACTCAATATCCGGTCCGGGGCGCTACCGGGGCGTTGCATGCTCGACTGACATCACGATCTGCGGGCGCAGGAGATCGTGGCGGTAGTGTTTAGTGCCACCGCAAAATGTCTGGTCAATTTCGCGAGCGGCGCAAACATCACAGTGCCTGGGCACTAGTTGCTTTGCGCCCCATTAATGCCCTCTTAGGGCGCTAATGGGAGGCGCAAAGCAACCAAATTTTTCCCCCTATGACTCTATGACATAAGTTGCAGATTTCTCTGATGGACAAATAACACTCTGACAGACTATATAGCTCAGGCTACAAACATGAATAGAGTTTATTAAATAAATTTTACAGAGGCCAAATAAAAACAAAAGCAGATAAATCATATTTTAAAACCTCGCTTATTGAATCTGTTGCAGTACAATCATGTCTTAAGTTCTTGGCTCTGTTCCGTGGTATTACTATTTTTTTTACTTTGTATGACTGAACTCCCACGGAGTCCTTTTAACGCCTACTCATACAGTGGTATGGCAAGAAGGGAACTGCTGAGGTATAACATCACTTGCTTATTTGTCTTCCCCTGAAATCTTTAAGATGACATGAAAGGAGATCAAAAAGATATCTTCACAATTGAACTAAACGCTCAGTCACCAGTAATTTTCAAAGCACTGATATAATTTGACAGATTTTCCTAATATTTAACAAGGGTGTAGAAGTTGATGGTAGTTTTTCAGTGGGTAGTGGTGTCCCACAGGATTTATTTCTGGGGCATGATTTGAATAGAGGCCTAGAGGGAATGCTACATTTTGAAGATGATACTAAAACAGGAGGTATAGTTAATTCTTTATAAGACCAATAGTGTGGGGGAGGATTCAGGTGAGCGGGAATTTAAAAAGTCAATGAGAAATGAGAAAGCAATAGAGCAGGATAGAGATGGGGGAAATAATAACCAAAGTGTGACAGGAAGGGACAGAATGTTTAAAAATAAGAGTGCAACAGAAAATGGGGCCAAAACAAGGAGAAATGGTAAAAAGACAAAGTTAAAAGCTCTATATCTGAATGCACACAGCATTCGTAACAAGATAGATGAGTTGACGGCACAAATAGATACAAATGGGTACGATCTGATCGCCATTACAGAGACGTGGTTGCAAGGTGATCAGGGCTGGGAACTGAATATTCCAGGGTATTTGACAATTCGGAAGGATAGACAGAAAGGAAAGGCTTTGTTGGTAAAGGATGGGATCCGTGCAGTGGTGAGACGTGATATTGGCTCAGAAGATCAAGATGTAGAATCGGTTTGGGTGGAGATAAAAAGTAATAAAGGGAAAAAGTCTCTGGTGGGCGTAGTCTACAGGCCCCCGAACAGTAGCAATACTGTTGGACAGAGTATAAATTAGGGCTTTTTTTCCATTAGAACAATGCAGATTACAGGGCAATAGGATGGTGTTTAAAATTACCAAAGGATGAGATGGTAGGTCGAAGCATTTTAAAGGGAACAGAACAAAGGTAAAGCGGAGGGCACACTCACTCGCACACACACTTGCACTTAAATGACTGAAGTGATAGTAACGTGAGACATTAGGATGCATACCGAGAGAAGATATTTGGGAGACATTGGCCCAAAAATTCATCCCGGTGCGCGAGAGTACGCACTGCGTACTCTCGCGTATTCCCTCTGCAATTGCTGGTTTTCTGCATGCCCTGCGCATGCGCTGAAAACCGGCAATTGCTCTTTTGAAAAGGGGGCGGTTCCTCGGTGCATCGCGTGCGCGCTACAGGCTGCGCGCACGCTGTGCACTTCATGCTTTGGACGCGCAGGTAAGTACTGAAGATTTTAGAAATGTAAAAAGGACGAGTAAGACCCACTTTTAACAAGGTAAGTAGTGAATTAAGTATTTTTTTGATTTTTTTTTTTACAGGTATATCTTTTTTAGAGACTTTAAAGACAGGTAAGTTTATTTTTATAACTTTTTAAAAGATTTTAAATTTTTTCAAAAATTTTATTTTTTATTTAAAATGGTTAATTTATTTAACTATACTTATTTTATTAATGTGATGGTTTTTAAAAAAAATTTAATTGAGGTTTAGCTGTTATTTTGGGGGGGTGTAAGATTCATAGATTTCACAGCACGTCTGTGAAACTTATGAATGGAAGATGGTGTGCTGCCATTGGCTCTAACTGAGTCACGTGATCCCACAGCTCGCACGAATTCACTACGCCGGTGGGATACGCAAGCACTGCCCGGCTGATGTCTGGAACATCAAGTTCGTGCGAGCTGGATCTGAAAAAGCACAAGCGAGGTGAGAGATCGCGGGGAAGGCTTACCCCCGCGGGAACAGAGCGAGATCAATTTCTGGGCCAATGTGTGAATAACTGAGGTGGTAAAGAGGCGTAAGGCAGTTTGAAGTGGAAACACAAAAAAACTGGCAAAGCAGAGCAGGCCCCAGCGGCCTCAATACCCCGGGAGAAGAAAAAGGCTGCTTGACGGCATACGTTGTCAAAACTGTGCAAGAAATGCCCACTAATGCTGAAAATCACTCTTCTATTATAGATCAATCCTGTTAAGATCTTTTTAACATCTAAATAATTTATTTGTTGCCGTACAGTGCTTGCTCCAGGCAACGGAGCCGTGACATAACCTCGTCCCAGTTTGCGTACGCGCCTTCCAGGTGACGAGTGTAACCACCGGTAGAAGTATAGCTCCGACGGCCATGTAGTATCCTCCAGTTATCGAAGGTTAGTATATCGCCTGGAATGCAAAAAACACAAAACGGGTTGTCTCTCTTTGTTAAACGCAACCCTATACAGCAAGATTCTAGTCCCTAATCTACAGCTCAAAGCATGAAACAGTCATTGCGTTTCATTTAAATGGACGACATCTTCAAAGAAAAGTATTTTGTGTTCCGTTTTTCATCTGTTTGCAAACACACTTTGCAAAAACACAAATCAGTTGAAGCAATTCTTTGCATTACTTGTGTGTGTGTGTGTGTGTGTGACGATCAAAATGAAAGATGGATAGTCCCCACTCTGGTAAATGTTTTTATTTTAGGTTAAGTGGTTTTTAATGAAGAGGAGTTAGTCAGAAGAGTACTTTATTAAAATAGATGAAATAACATATATTGGAAGGGATGATGACAGAAGTAGTTGAGGTAAAGAAAATAGAAATATGGGTAATGGGGGTAGAGTTTCCGCTTTGGGCGCAATTGCTGATTCCGGCGCCCAAAATTGCGCCCGTTTTTGAAAAGTGTTTCCGCCCCCCCCAGTTTCTACTCAAACTTATTTGCATAATTGGGCAGCGTTTTAAAACGTGTTTTAAAACATTTTCCTTCATATATTTAAGAGTGGTAACTTGGTGAAGTTTGATTAATACAGCTGAAAACAGGCGTATCACAAAAAAATAAGCATTTTGAATCACCTGCGAGTAACCCAATTTTAAATGACTGAAATTCACTTTTCAAAAAATATATAAAACTATTTTCTGGTTATATTGAGATACATTAGTCAGTTTCTTAGTCAATTAAAACAACAATCACAACTAAAAACTTTTAAAACGTACCTTTTAGCGTCCTTGCGCCCAAAAGAACCAGCTTAATTTTTAAAGCCTCCCTGAAGGCTTGCGAACGAGCGCAATTAGCGGAAACTCCCAATGGTGATTAATTCATCCTGGGGGCGGATCCAGTTTTGTGGGCGGGGCTTACTTCTAGTGCGATGGGGGGCGGATCCAGTTTTGTGGGCGGGGCTTACTTCTAGTGCGATGTTTTTAAAACTAGTGTGAAAGATCGCGGAAACGCGAGTTGTGCGGAGCGCTTAAAATTCTGTGATCTTTGCGCCAGTTATGCCGATTTTGGCCAAATTGTGCTGAAAAATACCAGCGCAATCGAGCGGAAACTCCAGGCCATGATGAGCAACTGCTCGGACTGCTAGCTCAAGTTCAGCAAGTAAACAGTGAGGTAAGATGATGAGACAAGCAGGGAATTGACAATCATGGAGAATATCAATATCCTAGATATAAAGTAGATATAAACTAAGAAGAAGAAGCTAAAGCACAAAGTTCTGAAGTAATGACTGGTATTTTGGGGGGCTTTACCAGAAAATTCTGTCCTAAGACCACTCTCATTCCCTGTGAACTGAAGTCTGACTTCACTTGCCCAATATTCAGTAATGTATCATTGCTCCTGTTGCAGTAATTAGCTCCCTGGCATTGATGTGAGCCCCAGGTACCATAGTCAAGCCCGCCTTATGGCACTATTTGAAGAAGAGCAGCAGGAGTTATCCCCGGTGTCCTGGCTAATCAACATCACGAAAACATTATCTGGTCATTATCACATTGCTGTTTGTGGGAGCTTGCTGTGCGCAAATTGGCTGCCGCGTTTCCTACATTACAACAGTGACTACACGTCAAAAATACTTCATTGGCTGTAAAGCACTTTGGCACGTCCTCAGGTTGTGAAAGGCGCTATATAAATGCAAGTCTTTCATTCTTTTTCCTGCACAAGTTAAATTGATTGATTTCAGGATAAGGCAAGCAGAGTGTGTTAAGTGGATACTACTTGCTTTGTTATCAAAATGTATATGTGAATATTATTGAAAAGCAATAATGCCTTTTGAAGTGTTAACTTTGCATACTGGAAAGCAATTTGTAACCTCTCCAAGCTGGAGAGAACGAGTTAGCTTATAGGATCTCCCCTAGTGTGCAGTAATTAAATTTCAAGTGACCAGCCACATCTCAAACATGGATGCTGAAGTTATGCAGACTTTATGATTTGAAATGCAAGGGAACGGCCTATTCGTCACAACTGGTTCTTAACGCAATACGACTGAACTCTAAACATCTATATTTTTTTTGGGGGGGTGCTTATCACAAGTTTGGTTCAGATGAATGGGTCTTCCCATTACCGTATTTAACAGCTTCTCAAATGAATCAGGATGGGAGAATGGTGAGTGTGATGCCCCACAGCTAGGTGTTGGGACCAATCATTTCTCCAGTTTGCGTCATGACTTGGATTCAGAAACTCGAGGCAAATTGGTGAAATTTGCAAATTTAGCCAAATTAGGAAGGTCAGTGGAATCCGAGGGGACAGCTCAGAAATTACAGAATGAATTGGATAAAATACATATGTATGTAGAACAAAGGCAGATGAAATTTAATGCAGACAAGTGTAAAGTATTGCACATAGAATGGTACAATGGCCAACACATAATCCACGAATACTGCTGAAATAGCTAAGGATGAAATTGAAAGTGAACTTGAAGTCGTGGTAGGCTCAACGCTAAACATCTCCAGCAAATGCAGAGCAGAAATCCACATAGCCAATAGAATGTTGAACTATATCGCCAGAACAGTGGAATGAATACAAGTCAAAGGATGTCTTGATCAAACTCTAGTCGGACCACACCTTGAGTACTGCATCCAGTTCTGGTTGTCGACACACAAGGGAGATATTCAAGCATTGAAGGCGGTGCAGAGAAGCGCCATGAGGCTTATCCCGAGTGGTAACGGTCTGAGTTATCAGGAAAGACTTGAGAAACTTGGGCTCCTCAGCCTAGAAAGGATGAGGTCGGTTTTCAACTTGCTGCCCAGGCATGAAACTGGCGTGGATCAGCTGCCTGTGACAGAAACTGCCCGATTTTCATTTCTATTAACATCAAAGGAAATAACAATTTGGCCTTTTCTTCAAGGGCAGTTTTAAGCCCAGGTGACAGGTTGTAAATCTATTCTAATGTGTCTGATCATTGTTAAGATAGTTAAGGGAAAGTTAACTCCAGAGTATACTTGAGTAGAAGAAGGGAACACAAATTCAAACTAGCAAAAGGCAAATTTAGGACTAATATCAAGAGGTTCTTCACAAAGAGTAATCAATTTATTGAATAAGTTTCTTATGACCTAGTGAATCCAGTGTCATGGCATCAACCACCCTTTCCAGCAACCTGTGTTATCTGTTGATTAGCGTAAAGAAACATTTCCTCACATTTGTCCTCAATTTGCTCTTCGCAAGCTTGAACCTGTGTGCTCTCCTCCTGCTGTCCTGGCATATAATAAAGCGTTGCTTTGGGTTTACTTGCTGTAGCTCTAAGCACAGACTAGTTGAGCCGAATGGCTTTTTTCTGTACTGTACAGTCTATGTAATCATCTAGAAGGTCCTCTCTGAGATGTCTCTTTTCAAGGCTTAAGAACTGCAGCATAGCTCTTCCCTCTGACGCTGGGGATCAGCCTCATTGCTCTCCTCTGCACTGCCTCGAGGGCCTGTTTGGGCCCTTGTGTTGCTCTGACTACAATTGCATATGCTCTGCTCTTCTCCAAAACATCCCGTAACATCAGCCTCGCGTGCATCCCTGCTGCACTAGTGTGACTATTTAAATTTCCCACACTTAGTGCTTCCAGCCACTCTTCCTTCAAGTGAAATTGCCGCTTTGAGCTGTGGAGACATGCCTAGTATAACTCAGTTATGGTTGGCAGAGGCGGGATAATCTCCTCCATAGGGTGGCTATAAACCCGAGAAAGCACCAGATTGTAAATGAGAACCTGATGTGTGTATCTCTTTTTTTCAATTTGTTCTTGGGATGTGTGTGTAACACTGGCAAGCAAGTATCTGTTGCTCATCCCTCGATGCGTTGAACCACGCAGTGAGACTGGAGTCGCATGTCGAGCAGACCAGATAGAGGTGGCATTAGTGAACCAGTTGGGTTTTTATAATCCGGCAGCTTTCATGGTTACTTTCTGGGGATAACCCACTAATTATCACATTTGAATGAAGTCAATTTCACAACTTGCCATGGTGGCATTTGAACTCCTGACCTCTGGGTCGCTAGTCCAGTCGCATAATCCCTAAAAGTGTCCCTCAGTCTACAGTTGAATATATTGTGTTCTCTGCTTCAGACTGTGAACCTGATCTGAAACTGAGTGTATGGGGGGAGATTAACGGGAGGGTTGGAAGGCCCGAGGCGGACGGTGCATCCGGCAGTTCAGAAGGCAGTGAGGCCTGGCTGATTTGAGTAGCTGGGCCTTATATTTTAAAATTAGAAATCGGTCTCCCGCCCAAAGCCAGCGGGAATGACGCCAAGGCCGGCGGGTGGGAACAGGAATTGGGGCGGGAGCCGGCTGCTACCGGGGACCCAAGGGAACGGTCACCGGCATAAAAGTACTTCGGGGGTGAGGGGGGGTTCCAAAAAGATGCCAATGTAGGGAGGGCTGGGGCAGGAGAGGCCCACTGATTCGCTTCCGGGCCCAGAGGAGCACTCCTGCTCCTCATAGCCTCCCAAAACAAATCCAACCGAATAATAAAAAATAACTTACCGAGGCCTCTTCTGGCCACTCTGCTGCTTCCTGCTCGGTTTCTCTGGCGGGTTTGACACCGCACAAACTCCCTCCCCGGGTTCTCGTTAAATTCATGTTACGGTGCCGATGATGTCAATGGGCCATGACTTTTACATTTAAACTCAGCCCCTGCCTGCAGCAGGAGCTTTGGCCAACTTCAAAGTCAGTGAAGGTAAAATACCTCTGGGTGGGAATGGTGCAGCATTTTCCAGGAGTGGGAGTGTTAAAATTGACCCCTACGTTTCTCCAAAAAATCTACAATTCTTTAACTGTGTCCTGTAGCTAAACTGGAATTAACGGGGGTAATTTTATCAATGGGGGCGCGTTGGAGACGGGACCGCTGCTTGTCGGTTTTCAGTCCCGCCTCCATCGACGTCCAGCCAACCCACGCCATTTTCCCTTGATTGACCTTGTTAAGCCCGCCCAGCGGGCTTAGCCGGCCAATTAAGGGAAAGCCGGTGACAGAGAACGTCAGCGTATGACGTTTCATCTGTCAAAAATTTTTGATAGATGAATTGTCATCATTTGATAGCTCTGTGAAGCTATCAAACACTGACATTCTCTGTTGTTTGGTGAGTCCTTGTACTCAAGACTCACCAAACCTATTTCCTCAGCAGAAAGCAGATGGCTGTTGCATCGGAGAATGCAGCAGCCATTCTGTCATCTCTGCCGTGGAGATGCCAGAGCCTCCGGATCCCCAACGATTGAAGCCTGCAGGAAGAAACAAAGGTAAGGAAACTTTTTCTAAGACTTTTCACTCACCTCACATACTCACCTCTCCACACTTGCGCCCATCACTCACCTCCACAGCGCACATTTTGGACCCCTCCGACCCCCACAGACCCACTGCTCGCCTCGCTGACCCTGGCGGGGTTTCCCGACGTCGGGAAGCCCGCACTTCTGTTGGAAAAGTGGGGATAATCCTCTTAACTGCCAGTTAACTACCTGTTAACAGGCAGTTAAGTGGCTGTAATCCCCTTCCCGCCTCGGAGACGGGACCCGGCGCGGGTTAGGGTACCCGCCCCCAGATTCTGCCATTTTCCCGGCAGTCCCGCCTCCAAACCCGCCTCCCCAGGGCTGGCAAAATCGCCCCCAACATTTCTAAAAAGTGCAATTAAATATCTGAATCCATGCAAATAGTGGGATTGTGTACTTCATGATTTGAAGGCACCACTTTTGATGTCTCATGCATTGCATATTGAACAATATGCAGGATATAACAAGTCCATTGCTAAAGATTGCAGCATTTTTATCTTTTCTGCTAGAAATCTCTGTTACCGTCTGGGTAAGCTCACCTGCTTCCATCTTGAAGGTGACCATGTTTTCCGGCTTGTACATAAGATCCACATAGTCCCTGAGACCAGACAGGAATGGGTGCACCTGTTCCACTGGCATATCAAAGACCGAGTCCCGAGTAGCATTGTTGAAGTTAATCTGAACAACCTTCCCATTATGATCCAAGCTATATACAAATGAAAGGAAAAAAGGCTTTTTAGAACTGCTGCACTGGAATCTCTTCAAATAAACCATTTCTGCTTTTGCTTTGTAAAGTAAATTCTTAGCCCATAAATATGGAATTTTTAGTCAACCTTTTGCCAAATATATATGCACACTGAATCAAAGCAAAGTATTAATGGCCCAAGTGTACAACAGCTCTAGGATCAACCGGGACAACATCTAAATTAAATTTGGTTTTGCTTTGTTGACAAATTTAGACTTGAGTATTAACTGATGACTTCAAGGATCATGATGCGTTCATTATAATCAAGACTGGATATCTGAAATATGTACTTAATTCACTTGTATGCCAATAGCTTGATTGGTTTATTTATTGCCATGATGGATTTCATTCCCAGCATCAGGCTCTTACTGCCAGAGCAAATTTCCCCAACAAATGACACTTCAAACATTTGCCGGACTACTGAATTCCATCCTTTAACGCTCAGAGAGGCAGCCGTGGTTCAGTTGGTAGCACTCTCGCCTTTGAGTCAGAAGGTTGTGGCTTCAAGTCCCACTCCAGAGACTTGAGCACAAAAATCGAGGCTGACACTCCAGTGCAGTGCTGAGGGAGTGCTGCACTGTCGGAGGTGCCGTCTTCGGACGACGTTAAACCGAGGCCCCGTCTGCTCTCTCAGGTGGACATAAAAGATCCCATGGCACTATTTCGAAGAAGAGCAGTGGGGTTATCCTGTAGGCAGTCCTGTGTCCTGGCCAATATTTATCCCTTAATCAACATCACTAAAATGGATTATCTGATCATTATCACATTGCTGTTTGTGGCTGCTACCATTTCCCACATTACAACAGTGACTACACTTTAAAAAAAGTACTTCATTGGCTGTAAATCACTTTGGGAGGTCCTAAGTTCGTGAAAGGCGCTATATAAATGCAAGTCTTTTTTTCTTTCAGCTCACCTGACTCTTGCACTTCTGTCAACCCCTGTTTTCCTCGGATCGCTTCCTACCATTTCATACTGGCCCATTTAAGGCCACTTCTATCTCTAATTGCCTTCCTGTATTCTGCCTCCACTCTTTATGCCTGTCTCTGGCTTCTCTCATTCCTGCCTGTAACGTTGGTGTTGATTTCTTCCTCCCCGCCCCACCCCCTCCTCAGTTGAGGCAATTTTTTCCAGTATGGTTCTTCTGGTTAGTGTAAGAAGAAAAATCAGAAGACCAAATTTAACTGCTGTAGCACCGGCTGTGAAACAGAGGCAGAAGAAACTGGTGAGTATTTGAGAGATAAAGACAAAATGGAGACAGTTGGACCAATTTTTAGAATTACTTTAGGTTTTATGAAATATTGAATATTACAGTGGCTACTAGTAACATTGCAATAGCATTGTTGTGCTTCAGTGTAGAAGTGAAATGTTAAGACTGCCTGCAGGTACTCTCTGGATTACCTTTCCCATTCATTTCATTCCACTAGATAATGGCCCTGAATTTGCGGTCGGTATGATGGTGTACTCTCAGAGTACGCCGTCATACTGCTTTTGAAATTGACCACAAGTTCGGGATTTCTGCATGCGCTTGCACTAAATCCCGAACTTACGATCTGTCAAGTTCCGAATAGACAGATGATCTGCTGCGACTTTCAAGCCTTCATTGAAATGATGTGCTGGTGAAAATTTGGGCGCATTGCCCACCTACTGCGCATCAATTATGCTGGAAATTTTTTACGGCTGGTGCAAACAGGCACAGGAGCCTGTTTGCACAGCGTAAGGGGAGGGTGGGATGAGAAAATTGTATAATAATTAAAAACAAACACATAAAAGAACCTACTAGGCAGCTGTAAATGTTCGATTTGAGGGATGATATCATAATTTTTTAAAAATCTTGCAGTCTTACAGTAAATAATTGTATTTACTCCAGTACTCCCGATGCTTTTTAAAGTCAAGTACTGTACTTGTCAAATGAATATAATTAGTACCACACCGTTTAATTTACAAGTTCTTTGATGTCAAGTTGAAATGTTTCCTGATTGGCTAGTGAAAAGAGCACTGCCCCCCATGTGATCCCAGGTACACTTCCGCACATCGGTGCGCCCCTGGGATCCGTGGGCCACTACGCGGTGCACAACTCCGCAGCGTTTCAAAGCAACTTCTCTAAGGGGGTTCCCAGCAGGTAAGTGCGGATTCTATTCGCAGGTCAGTGGCGTATGGCTACAGTGCCGACTGTAAATTCAGAGCCATTATTTCTTAAACCCTGAAAAAATAATTTTGCTGCTTTGTTTTTGAAAGCACCTTTTCATACAAAGGGTGGAAATCTGGATAGTTAAAGATATCAAGGGATATGGATCAAGGGATATGGCTCAATGACAGGTAAATGGAGTTGAGGTACAGTTCAGCCAAGATCCAGTAGAAGGGCAAAACCGATTCAAGGGGCTGAATGGTCTACTCCTGTTCCTATGTTTACGAAGTACTGCATAATCCCAATAGATTTATCTTGTGGTCAGTCACTGTGCACATCATGTATAGTCTCTACTATAAGGGTAAATATCAAAATGGGAGGTAATCCACGCCAGATATTTACACATCACACCCTTATCCACTATACCACCGGCACCTTGCACTTATATACACCATTAATCACTATTAAACCACCAAAAACTAAGTTTATGTCCAAAAACTACTGTCTGCCTAATAAAAAGAATCTACCTTCACAATTACGCACAGCTGAGAACCAGAGTATTTGCAGTGTAGTGATGGGGTTGCATTGCAAGCCTTGCTCTATAATGAGTGGCATACACAACTACTAAAATTTGGTTACGCATCCTAGCCACTTATGAATTTACATTCATGGGACAGTAGCGACGCACGTTATTCTTTTCGAACCCAAGCAGCGGCACACCTGCTGCTCAAGGCCCCAGAAAAATAATTGCAAACTTACCTGTTTGAGGCCTTGTCTACTGTACTGCTCGCTTTGCTCGGTTTCAATTGGGGTCCTATTTACGTCACAGGACCCCCCAGTGTTTTATATATTAAAAGGGCATACTGCCTGAAACAGGCATGCGCTCCGGCCGCCTAATGGAAGGCCCTCTGAGGATGGCAGCGGCCAGGGCGCTGGCGTTAAATGGGCGGCGAGCCATTTTTGTGCCACTACCTCCCAATCACACAGAGCGGCTCAAGTTAAAATCTAGCCCACTGTCTCCTCTGAACCAATAGGTGGCAATGATAACAAGATTGGTGACATTTCCAGTGATGCATTGTACCAGTAGATGGCAGTAACACTGAATTCTTGAAGCTCTTGGTACCTGAATAATTGATAACTGGATATTTCTGTTAACTAACTCTGTCTTTTACCAGTCTTCCATGCTTTTCCAGTTTAGCTCCTTAACTCATATGGTAAAAGTTGATTCTAAACAAGTATGAATTGTCTGTATTTTGTAAATAAAAGGTTCTATTGGGGAAAATCGGACAATGCTAAACCTGAGGGATTCTATTGAGTATAGTTAACATTTTCAACTATTCTGCTGAGGGTACTACAATGTGATCTTGAAACTTGCCGACACAGAACTTATTACATTTTTGCCATACAACAGCTATGGAAATAACTTAAACCGTCTTTTGGAAATCTTGTCCATGGAGGTTAATCATCGTGACACAGCGGTATAGACCTACTAGTGTAAACATTTTAATTGATTTCTTTCTTTGACTCCACTGTAAATATCACATACATGTACAGGTATGCTATAAAAAGCAAGATAAATGAAACTGCATTGTATTGATCATATCGTTCCACTAAAGTGTACAGGCCTCAGACCCTGTTAAGGAATGTGTCGTGTGAGCAAGTTTCTCCATCTCTGCAAAAGAATAAATCTTGGTTTTGGAACAGTCAGATTTCTCAGCCTGTGGTCACATTGCCCCAAGTTTTCAACAATTAAGGAGTATGTTTGTTTGTTTTTATGTTAAGGTTTTCTAGCCTTTCTTCACCCCCACCAACCCCAACCCCCCGCCGCCAAGTTTAAGGTTAAAAATAAGAGTGATTATTTTTACGGCAGAAATTATTTTAAGAGATGAAATAACATTCATCAGCAGAGAGAAATGCTGAACTACAGTCGAAATTTTAGTATAGCTCTGATTATGAAAGTATTTATAGAGGCAGTGTGGCTGCTCAGCATATTGTTGCTCCAGAGAGATGTGCCACAGAGTGGCAGCATGTGTGCTTATGTCTTTATGATTTTCTCAGGTGGTAAGTTGCCTACCTCTGCTGGGCTATAAAAGGTGAGGGTGGCAATTGTGGGCTGGGCCCTTGTACACAGTCAAAAGGAGGGGGAAAAAAAGTCATTTCACCAAGAGAGTGCTTGTATTACCCAACAGGATTTAGTCATGAACAGACCAGCATATGCTGTACAAATCGTTCAATCTCAGTATTACATTTGTGGGAGGTTTCTTGTTCTTTGCTGCTTTAATAAGGTCATTTGTTTTGTGGTGTTATGACGTTTGACATGAATGGAGCAATTTTCCCAGTGTGTGTAGGTGGAGGGGAACCTCGCTCGCTGCCGACCCACAGCGGAAAATTCCGGGCTGTACTTTGAAACTTACTCCCATATTCCCCACTCCCACTCTGACCTCTGAACTCTGTCCTCGGCCTCCTACACTGTTCCAAATAAGCTCAACGCAAGCTCAAGGAGCAGCACCTCATCTTTCAGTTAGGCACTTCCCGGCCTCAACATCGATTTCAACAACTTCAGATCCTAACCACTGCTCCCATTTTCTCGGACAGCTGGTAATAGTTCTGCTGTTGCCATTTACACCTCCTCTGGCCCCATCTCTTGATTCTTTATTGTCTATTACCACCCCCCTTTCGCCTTGCACCGTCATCCCTTTTTGTTATTTAATCACTCCTGCGCTCCATCTGACCACAAACCTTCCCTGTTGTTCTTTCCTTCAACCCCACTTCCCCCCCCCCACCCACCACCAACCATCCCACCCCCTTTTCTCTGCTATGTACTGGCTTATAAACTGTTAAATCTCGAACTACTTCCAGTTCTGCTAAAAGGACCTCAACCTGAAACGCTGACTCTGTTTCTCTCTCCACACGTGCTATCTGACCCACTGAGTGTTTCCAGCGTTTCTGTTTTTAAACAGTCACTAGTGGTGTGCTGAGCTATGTTCTTTTCCTTGTCCCACCTTCTAAGGAAGCTATCTTTATCAAGCTCTGAAGGCTTAAGACAGACTCTCCAACTTGAACAGAACAAGCTGAGAAACACTTTCCAGAAAACGAGCAAACAAATTTAAATAAAGCTTCTGACCAAACACGGATTTGAACAAATCTCACAAGATGTTTACGTTTGAATTTAATGGCTTGGCCCCTCCCTTGTAAATCTGGCTGAGGCAAAGTAACTCCAATCTCTAATATTTATATCAACATTAACAAAGGCATTTTTTTTCCTGAGTGAGGCTGGTTTTTATCCACTTTATGATTTAAAGAAGCCAAATCCATGCTAATTCTTAGACAAAAACACTACATTCTTGTCACGGATAGTTTACGTGGCAGTGCAAAGGTCTCAAAATGCCCTTTGTACAGCCATGGAACAAACAAGATCTCTTTTTTTTCCCTCCAAGCAGTTTCTTCATGGCAGATGTTGTAATGATGCGGAGATGCCGGTGTTGGACTGGGGTGGACAAAATTGAGAGGTCGCACAACACCAGGTTATAGTCCAACAGTTTTATTTGAAATCACAAGCTCCGAAAGATTTCAAATAAAACTGTTGGACTATAACCTGGTGTTGTGCGACCTCTAGATGTTGTAATACCAGTCTTTTGGTACAGAGGCTGAAATGGGTTACTTGATCTTTGGGTCCACCTTTCCTGGGCAGGTGAAGAGGGCTTCCTAACTTAGAATGAAGGAAGGGCTAACCAACATCCAGTATTCTCCCAGGCTCTGCTTTTAATATGGGGGGGTTGGGGGGGGGGGCGGTGGGCGGATGGGGAACAGACGATGCACATGAGCTCTGAAGTGGGCGGTGAATACGTGGAGTTCTGGGCTGTGGAGTCCCGGCCATTAAGATCCATAAATTTACTACGACGTCCGCCTGAACATGGCCAGATCCAGTGCCTGGCTGTCAGGCGTGGGTTTGGGGTATTTGGTCGGCAGGGGGCCGCAGCCGGGGACTTGCGGGATCGGCCTTCGGTAGTCAGGAAAGTGGTGTGGTTGGGGAGGGCAGGGCAATCAGGGGGTCTCTGTACGTGAAGGGAGGTGGGGGTGGAAGGTGGGTGCCCATTGCAGGGAGGCCCAAGGCTTTCTTGTGGTGCCCGAGGAGCACTCCTGCTCCTCCTGGCCCAGAAGGACACCTT
Organism: Squalus acanthias; assembly: GCA_030390025.1. NCBI lineage: Eukaryota > Metazoa > Chordata > Chondrichthyes > Squaliformes > Squalidae > Squalus > Squalus acanthias. The sequence continues at coordinate 214,766 of JASTWF010000662.1, read as the reverse complement.
AAAAAAAACTTAGCTGCCTGGGCCTCTTCTGGCCCATGAGCCCGCTCCTGCCAGGTTTGACCTGACGGGAAGGCTGCCACACCTCCAACAATAATCTGCATATTTAAACAAGACCTCGCCAGCTTGGGTCAGGTGTTCTGCTCGCGAAGGCAGCGGGATCAGAGGAGGCAAGTCACTGCCCTCATTTTAACTGCCCCCTCGGTTCGGTTTCCGCCAGGCAGAGCGAGTTAAAATGGGGGCCTTCGTCTCCGCATGCATTCCAGCAGATTATTATAGTACAGTCATCACCATTGATGAACTTTGGTCTAGACACTTTCCTTCCTCACTCCCCTAGAAGCAAGATGTTCTATTACCACAAGGCATCTAAACTGGGAGATGAGCCAAGAACAAGGAAACCTCAGCACAATAACTGGACTTGGCAGATTAGAGGAGCAGACAGCCCTGGGACATGATTTATCAACTCAATATTTTTACTCCTGCCGCTGGGCTGGGAGAGACGGTGGCTTGGATTTCCTTCCGGGTTACCGTCTGTTTTCAGCTGGTGTCAGGGTGGACAGACTGAGGCCTACTGCTAAATTCTGACCTCAAAAAAGGTTCGCACCGTTTTTCACAGGCCGCGTTTTAGGTGTCTCACTCTGCTGCATGCTGAGCTGCTGCACTCAACTTCTCTCCCCTTCTATCTTTGCTGCAACTCTGTAAACTAAAGGAAGTATTGCAGGGCTGCCTGGTGACAGTAAAGCACAGTGAAAGATCACTTGCAGGATGAGGGAATTTTTTGCTGCAGTTAATTTGTTTCTGCATTTTATCCGCCTTTGTGGCCCCCAGCTTGCTATTGTTACCTGCATTACTAAGTACATTTCTTTTTTGGCCTCGCTCATAAAGCTCTGAGCACAATTCTGTCGAGGATTCTTCTATATCTGTGTTTTAAAGAGGAGGATCAGATGGAGCAAATTGGGCTTGAAAGACTAGTTAGACACCATTGGTGGTGTCTGGCACCAACTTGTAGATAACCATGCCGCTGTATTTATAGACTAGTCATTTGTCAACCTCTCCATTCAACAGTGCAGCAAAAGACTGCTTCCCTTGTAAGCCAGTAGACGTGTTTTTGCCACCAGCCTTGCCCTGGAGCTCACCTCCCTCAGAAGAACAGCGTTGTAAACGTCAATGATAAATCACCACAGCGCATAATTTCTATGTCACTGGGGGCAGCAGGGGATATCTACAACATTAGCTGGTTGGCTGTCCACCAACGTACAAAGTGGGTAAAGGATACATTGGCTGCACACGCTCCACATTTCATCACCTTCCCGATTAGACATGGCACAGCAGCGCGAGAGAGTGGTGAACCTTTTCCAACTGGCAGGATTTACCCAGGTGCAAGGAGCAATCCACGGCACTCGTGTTTCCATTTGTGCTCCACATTTGTGCTCCACATTTGTGCTCCAATTGAGAACTCCAAGTTTGTGAAGAAGAAAGACTTTCTCTTAATGAATGCCCAACGAGATTGTGATGCCAACCACCTCATCATGCATATCAATAAGCACCATCCAGGCAGCTGCCATGATCCTCTCATTCACAACAATCAAATATACTCCACCACCCTGCCCCCCACCCCAGTTTATTGCGAAAGACAAGTGTCTAGATGGCTGTTGATGATGAGGGTTACCCTCTGCAGCAGTAGCTCATGACCAGTTCACTTGCCAACTATCCCATGCAGAGCACTGATCACCTGAACTATGATCAGACTATTGCTATTTTGAAGTCTTGCTTCAAGTGCCTTGACAGACCTGGCAGAGCACTGTAGTGCAGTCCAGCGGGGTCTTGCACATTACCATCTCCTTTTGCTTTGTACAATCAGACCTTTTTGTCATTTAATCACTCCTGCCTTCCACCCTATCACAGACCTTCCCTTTTGTTCTTTCCTCCCCTCCCCCCTTTCCCTGCCCATGCACCTGCTTAAAATCTGTTACATCTCGAACTTTTTCCAGTTCTGACGAAAGGTCATCGACCTGAAACGTTAACTCTGTTTCTCTCTCCACAGATGCTGCCTGACCTGCTGAGTATTTCATTTCAGATATCCAGCATCCGCGGTATTTTTGCTTTTGTCTTGCACATTATCGTTGTTTGTTGCATGCTGTACAATTTCACACTTTCTAAAGGACTACACATTGATGTTGAGGAGGAAGGAGGTGAAGAAGGATAGCAGGATGAGCATACAGTTGAGGCTCCATTGCAGAAAGAGGTCACCCAAGAGAACCCATTGCCAGCTGCCAGACATTTGCCTGCAAAACTAATAAGGGACAGTTTCACCTAGAAAAGTTCCTTGCCCACTGCTCGATCATGGCTTCCCTTTGGATGCAACATCAGCTCAGTAAATTACTGACATGAAGTAAATGTTGGCACTCATTCAATGGCTGGCATGGCTCTTTTGAGGTGTGTCTGCCAATCTGATGCTGCAGTAGCACCAGACCTGCCTCTTCCGCTCCACCCCCCAGCCCCAGAGGCAGGTTCCTTATAGAGAGCCTTAACTGCACCAGGAGCCTGCCGTGAATATTTAATGAAAGTGCACCAAGGTCTTGGTGATGTAACACTGGCGGGCAGAAATGTAGTTCTGACGCTGCTTTGGCAGTAAACTGGCTCGGGGGGGTGGGGGGGGAAGCCAAGTTAACATTTTAGAGAAACACTGGCATCCTAGAAATACGGGTGCAATTATGTCATCCGCATGCTTTCGTACTTACTCAATGATTCTATGCTTGGACTGAAGAGAGAAATCGCAGTAATCAACTCCAATGTCTGTGAAATCGACCAGAACCGAGGTGAGGATTCGGAAAGCCTCGGGGTTCAGTTGTCTGAGTTGATTGGCAACATGGAATCCATCCACCATCTCCGTTTCACCTCCAACTTCTGCCTGTTGTATGCAGTGAAGAAACTGAACCTGGGACAAAACAGACATGTGAATGTTTACCATCACAGGATATTTAAGCGAAAATGCATTTTATTTTGCCACACTTTACGTTGGTTTAAGTATTGGCATTGTTGTATATTTTGCTTGCGTGTCGTTTGTAGAAATGTACTTGGCTACAATATGCCCTAGTGAAGCAGTTTTATGTGCTTCATGATCAGGATGCTTAGCGGTGGCCATTGGGAGGTGGGGAGGGGCAAGCTGGACTTGCCACTCCGGATATTCATGGATAATTCACTTTTTGACTTTGTTATTATCTTCTTGCATAAAACTATTGAAAGCACTTAAAATGGGCTGGCTCATAGTTCATTTATACATTATTATTCATTCATTGTGGGGCCCGGAGGGGCACTCCTGCTCGTCCTCGTGCTGAAGGAAATTTTAGTAAAACTATTTTATAAAAATGAACTTACCTTGCTGGCCTGCTTCTGGCCCCAGCTCCTGTTTCCGGCAGGGTAGGCCTGGCGGGGGGAAGCCATCGCTGCTCCCCCTCTCAGGCCTCAGTTAAAGTAGTACGTTGAGTCCTGACTTTGGACGGGTGACCTTTCCGCCTGCAGCTTAAATTGTAGTCTGCCAGATCGGGGTGGCAAAGGTGTCGGTAAGTCTCCTGGTCCATTTTAACTGCAGGTGGGAGGAGTTCAGATCAACCCCAGTGACTTCACCTCTGTCTTTGTCTTTGTGGGAGCAACTCCCACTCATTGTGGCACCACAGGGGAATCTTGAACCCCCGAGACCTCTGATGGCTTCTGTGGAGTGAATGACTGAACTTTATCTGTCCAGTCTCTGAAGGGAGTTGGTGATTGATTCTGGTAAATGTACAAACTATAACAAAGCATGTTGTTCAGGAAATCATGCGAAAAGCGTGTATATTTCTGAGCATTTGTACTGCATGTTTACTGTTCGTGTACGACAATTTATTTTTGTTGCTACACAAAAATTGTGAACTTGGAAAATATTAAGGATTCTGAAATCAACCACTCAAGGAATTACCATATCGACAACATTCACTGCAACCGCCATATTCACCATTTAATAGTTGCCAACTCATGGGTAGGTCATTAAAAACACAATTCACACCATAACTACCTAAATGAGAACATTTACCAATATATAAGGATGTGGCATCTCCACAGGTGGAAACATTTGTCAATGCATCCTTCAAAAATCTAATGTGACAAAAGCCTCCACAGCCCTCTGGGGTAGAGAATTCCAGTCATATCAACTTGTTTTTTTCCAGAGGATCTCCCTGTCTCCACATTCAGCAAATAAATTCAAAAGCATCAGCATGTTGTGGCAGTTTGCATTACAGTACATAAGAACATAAGAAATAGGAGCAGGAGTAGGCCATTTGGCCCTTCGAGCCTACTCCGCCATTCAAGAAGATCATGGCTGATCTTCTACCTCATCTTCACTTTCCTGCACTATCCCCATATCCCTTGATTTCCCTGAAGTCCAAAAGTCTATCGATCTCTGTCTTGAATATACTCATCGACTGAGCCTCCACAGCCCTCTGGGGTAGAGAATTCCAGTCATATCAACTTCAATATAGTAAAAGATGCAAGACCTGCATTTCATTATTATCTGCCTACCTGATTGGAATTTGATTTCTGAAGAAAACCCATACACCCTGCTGTTCATTTCAAAACTAGCTCTAATATTAGGCATGCAATACAACACAAGTTTGCAGGTCACACAAGAATGTGCACAGAGTTGGTAATTTAGACCCAATCAATAGGTTGTTGTCTGATTTTTAGATGTTAGGGGGGCTGGGTCCATGTATGGCAGGTGTCCTTTAATGTGGATAAGTATAGTGTTCAGCATTTTACTTTGTGGAAACTCCAGCCCTGTTTACACCATGCAGGTGTACCAGCAAAAGGCTTAGGATCAAGAGTTAGACCTGGGGGTTACAGCTGATTAATCACTAAGGGGTAAAAATTCACTTGGTTGCGCCACCCGTTAGCGCCTTAAGAGGGCGCTAATGGGGCGCAAAGCCGCTAATGCCCGGGCGCAGCGATGTTTGCGCCGCTCGAGAACTTAACTTGAGATTGTGCGGCGGCGCTAAAACTTACCGCTGCGACCACCTGCGCGTGCAGATTGTGACGTCATTCCATGGTGCAACGCCCTTGGGGCGCCCCGTAGCAGAAATTGAGTGGCGCCCCCTGCCTTACCGCCTGGCGCTTCCAACGACCAGAAGACTGGAACGCTATCAATCGCTGTGGGGCTGGGGGGGGCGCTATTTAAAGGGGGCCTCTTCCTGTCTTTTATTGTTGGCGGCATTTTTGAACTACGCATTCTGAGAGAGAGAGGGAGAGACTTCTGGAGAGATTCAACGTTGTGTGAAGGAGTTTTGGGTACTGAGCAGCACTTTGCAGGTTCATTTTGATTTGCCATTCCTTGTATCGATTTAGCAGAGACCGTGGGAGCTGCACTCTGAGCTCTTTGCCTGGTGCTCTCCATTGTTCTTTCCAGCACATTTGATGTGCAAGTCTCTCCAGGCCGAGATTCAAGGCAGCAATGAACAGGATGTGGATGGAAAGCAAGATTAACCATCCCCTTTAAGAACTGGCCCGTGCCATTGTGTGTGTGTTCCATTGCTGACTGACATTACATGAGCTTCGCCAGCGCTCCGAGTTAGCGCCTCACTGCTCGGCCTTTGCGCCTTAAGAGAGGTGTGCAGCGCCTGCTTTAGCGCTCCACTCACCTCCCGGGGCGGTAAAAGTGAAGTTTCCCGTCAGTGCCGATAATTAGCGCCAGGCGCTAATATTTGCGTCCGGACGATATTTGCGCCCCAAATGGGGCGCGACCTAATTTCTACCCTTAAGAATGCACAAGTAATGTGATGGAGCCTTTGTGAAGGCAAATAGTTTTAAGTCGCATTGCTAGTATACAATAAGGAATGATATACACAATACTCCAGTGCAGCCATACTGGGGGTAAATAAGGTATTAGTACGGCTGCACTTGGGAGGATGCAAAATAGGCTCCAAGAGTTGGGACTATTTGCTACTGAGAAATGCAGAGGATATAGAGTCATAGGGCTCAATTTTCACCAGCCCGTGGAGGCGGGTTTGGAGGCGGGAGTGGTGTGAAAATAGCAGATTCGGGGGTCCCGAACCCATCCCGCCCCCAACCCACCTCCATGCCAGTTTCCCAGGAGGCGGGTACCCGACCTGTGCTGGGACCCGCCTGCCCGAGGCGGGAAGGGGATTAGTGCCAATAAACTGCCTGTTAACAGGTAGTTAACAGGCAGTTTTTTGCCTAATCCCTATTTTTAGCCCTGAAGTGTGGGCTTCCCGACAGGTCCGAACCACGCCGATTTAGTGAGGCGGACCGTCAGTCTGGAGGGCTTGGAGGGGTCGAGATGTCCGGTGTGCAGGTGAGTGATGGGTGCATGAGTGCAGAGGTAAGTGTGTTTGGTGTGTGTAAAGTGTTTTAAGAACTTTTACTTACCTTAACTTTGTCCTGCAGGCTAGCTTCCTTAAGGTGTCGGGAGTCCCTCACATCCACGGCACAGAAAGCAGAATGGCCGCGGAGCTGTCAAAAGCTGCAGTCTCTGCTTTCTGTGCTGGATTGATTTCTAACTGAGTCTAAGTACAAGGACTCACGTTAGAAATCATATTGTCAGTGTTTGACAGCTTCACAGAGCTGTCAAACGCTGAAATTTCATCTGTCAAAAGCTCTTGACAGATGAAATTTCAATGGCTGACGTCACCTGTATCCAAGGGACCCTTGATTGGCCTGCTAAGCCTGCTGGGCGGGCTTAACAAGGTCAATCAAGGGAAAATACAGTGGGTTGGCCACAAGTTGATGGAGGCGGGACTACAACCCAAAAAGTGGGAGTCCCGCCTCCATCACGTCCCCATTGACAAAATCCAGCCCATGGAGTCATAACAGCACAGAAGGAGGTCATTTGGCCCATCGAGTCCGCGCCAGCTCTCTGTAGAGCAATCCAGTCAGTCCCATTCCCCTGCTCTATCCCCGTAGCCCTGCAAGTTTATTTCCCTCAAATGCCTATCCAGTCTCCCCTTGAAAACATTTTGAGTGTCTCCGCTTCCATCACTTCCGTCGGCAGTGAGTTCCAGGTCCTCACCACTCGCTGCGTAAAAAAGTTTTTTCTCACATCCCCCCTGTATCTCTTGCCCAAAACCTTAAATCTGTGTCCCCTCGTCCTTGTACCATTAACTAGTGGGAACAGCCTTTCCCCGTCTAGCCTATCCAAACCCGTCATAATCTTGTACACCTCTATCAAATCACCCCTCAACCTCCTTTGCTCTAATGAAAACAAATCCAGCTTCTCCAACCTGTCCTTGTAGCTAAGATCCCCCATCCCCGGAACCATTCTGGTAAATCTCCTCTGCAAGTATGACTTAGGTTTTTACAATGTCTAGTTGGACAGGTTATTTGAGATGGATAGGGACATGCATATAAGTTCTGCAGGCAAAGTGTTGGGTGGGATGTTAAGTACAGTTAGGACAATTCCATCCACGGATTCCCATTCACTGACCATGAACTTGTTCAAGGGACGATCTGAGATCTATCACAAAAGGGTAGCTATCTTGGATCCCATATAGTTGTTCCACATTTTACAAATGTCAATGGCAGTTTTATTACTACTGGAGATACAACTGGGATTTGAAGAATCATTCTGGTTTTGATAAATGCCCTTGAGATCAACTAAGATTTTGGTTACTGACAGCATTTTCAATGACAGTTGGAGGAAACTTCATATCTGATAATGATTTTGCATAGACTAATTCCAATGGAAAATTGTCTATTCTTCTTTGGCAATCCCGCTAATTGAGTAAGATTGTTTCTCAGCATAAAAAGAAAAAAGAAAAGTTTTGAAGAATGGCCACGTCTTTAGTGAGCATTTGGATGTCGTCATATATGCAAACTGTGAGCACAGGAAAACTGGGAAATATATTAGCAAGGATCCACTCAAGTTTGAACCTTTTCCTCATTCAAGGTGTATACTGTGGGATTCCTCTCAACCATTGTGCTTTGTAACACCTGTCCAGCAGGTGGAGGTAAACCTTCATCTTCATTACTCTTTTAGATCTGCAACATCCTTTAGTTTGACAACTATTATTTATCTTCTTGGTTTTCTTTCAGATGAAAGAAATACATAAAAATAATTTTGAATCCTCTTTGGTAATCTGAAGCCCATGAAATATTTTGATTTTTCTTTAATTATTCAAAAGCGGTAATGCGGATCTGAAGAGGTGTTTAAACTGTGGTGCGCAATCACTAGCTTAGTCTTCATAGAGCTTTCAACTGTCTTTCTTTGGTGGCAGTGAGCTTTGTAAACCAATCCTAGAGCGACATATTTAACTAGAAAGCTGACATATGAAAGACAACCCAGTTGATGGTGTAGTTGCAGCAGATTGATGTTCTTTCCTCTGTCTACACTTCTCCTCTTTGGCAGTGCGAGCTTGTTCAAACTCGTTAACTCCACAGTTTGAGGTCTTTGATGGTTTCCTCCCATGTATTGATGTCAATACCTCACTTCTTCAGGTTGGATTTCAAACCATCTTTATATCTCTTTCTGGCTGCCAACACTTCTTATAAAGCAACTGTTTTTGGAGTCTGGAGTCATCCATTCGGAATACATCACCAGACCAGCAAAGTTGGACTTTGATAACCATAGCTTCAATACTGGTGCAACTGGTTTTTGAGAGGACAAACACATTGGTTTTACGATCATCCCAGCGAATTTGAAGGATTTTGCATAAGGAACATTGGTGGAAACGCTCAAGAGTCTGGAGATGCCTTCTGTAAGAAACCCAGGATTCAGAGCCGTAGAGTAGGGTTGAGAGAACAACAGACTTGTAAACTATAATCTACATAGATATATCCAGTCCTTTTTCATCAAAGATATGGGTCCTCAGGCGGCTGAAAGCCACTGAGGTACTATTAATGCAGTGCTGAATCTCCTCCTCCTTGATGTTTGCATTCTTTGATAGATAGCTACCTTTTCAATCTAAGGCATTTACAGGCAAAGATGAAAATTCTCGCCACCATCATCATCGATCTTCAGTATGCTGATGACTGTACAATTGTGGCTTATTCTGTCAGTGATCTTCAAACGATCCTAGTTAGCTTTTTTGAAGCATACAATCTATTTGGACTCTTATTAATGCTTCCAAAACTGAAGCACTTTATCAACTGGCACCTGATACTCCGGCTTCTCCCCATCAATCAAACAATTCTAGAGAATGTAGACTATTTTGCATTCCCTGGTAGCTATCTATCAAAGAATGTGAACATCAATGGAAAATGGTAGGGGTATGGTGACTGCTTTGGTAGACTTCAACATGGATATGGAACTGGTAAATGTCTGACAAGTTTACAATCCGGTAGCTAACAAGTATCTTTAAAAAAAAAATTTTGGTACCCAGATCTTATAAGAACCTCTGAGGGATTTGACATCTGTTATCTTGGATCATGCTCCTATGAGCATATAGAAACATAGAAAAATAGGAGCAGGAGTAGGCCATCCGGCCCTTCGAGCCTGCTCCACCATTCAATATGATCATGGCTGATCCTCTATCTCAGCGTTTCCCAACCTGTGGTCCGCGGACCACCAGTGGTCTGCGAGGGTACTGCAGGTGGTCCGTGAAAAAAAATAATTATGATACTGTAATAATAATATCATCACATGTACCTCGTATGTATCATATTCGATATTACATTATTATTCGCAATGTAATATGCTTCATGAGCATCCTTGTGATTCTCTGAATTTTAATAGTGTGGCGCTTTTGCGTGACGTCAATGTGAACCGACGCTCTTAGATTCTAGAAAATTCGACGGTTAGAGCACGGGAATCTAAAAATGGATCGGTGCCTTTTATCTGGCATGCGTAAGCGAACTCTCTACTATGGTCAAAATGACAGTGAGACATCAGCAAATGGAACTCAGCACAACAAAAGTAAGTGAAAAGTGAGGAGAAAATACAGCAGTGAATACTTAAAACTGGGATTTATTTACACTGGAACTGAGAACGAACCCAGGAAGCTGTGGAAGCTACATCATTAAATAAATTTAAAACAGAAATAGACAGTTTCCTAGAAGTAAAGGGAATTAGGGGTTACGGGGAGCGGGCAGGAAATTGGACATGAGGCTGAGTTCGGATCAGTCGAGGCCCTGTGGGTGGCGTAGCGGGCCCAGGGGCTGAGTGGCCGGGTCCTGCTCCTACTTCTTGTGTTCTTTAGATTTGAGGTGAGGATCAGATCAGCCATGATCTTATTGAATGGCGGAGCAGGCTCGAAGGGCCGATTGGCCTACTCCTGCTCCTATTTCTTATGTTCTTATGTTCTTATGAACCGTTACCAGTATGTGTCATGTGCTATGATGTTCTGTCGAATGAAAGCCTGAATCCCGCTAATCTTCGCCGTCATCTTGAGACTAAGCATGGGGAATACGTGTCCAAGCCAATTGAATTTGTTTACAACCAGCTCAAAGAATTTCAACGTAGCAAGACAATTATGGAATGCACATTTAAAGGCAGTGATAATGCTAAGGCGGTGGAGGCCTCGTACCGGGTAGCTAGGCTCATAGCAAAGACAGGGAAGCCGCACAGAATTGGGGAGGAGTTGATATTGCCAGCGGCTAAAGAGATGGTGGGTGTTATGCTGGGAGAGGGGGCCTGCAAGCAAATTAACATGATTTCATTGTCGGATAACACAGTTCAACGCAGAATTGATGAGATGGCTCAGGACTTGTGTGATCAGCTAATAGCGAGAATGCAAGCGAGTCGTTTTTATGCATTTCAACTGGATGAATCAACGGACATTGCAAACCTTTCAAACCTGATCACCTATGTAAGGTATGAACACAATAGAGAGATACATGAGGACTTTCTCTTTTGTAAATCGTTGCCCACACTCTCAACTGCAGAGGCTATTTTTGGAATTTTGAAAATGGGATTGATTGGTCAAAATGTGTCGGACTTGGCACAGATGGGGCCCGTGCGATGTTAGGCCAACACAGTGGGGTTGTTGCACGTGTAAGAGCAGTGGCTCCGCTAGCATCATCCATTCACTGCAGCATCCATAGGGAGGCGTTAGCTGCAAAGAAAATGCCTGCTGATCTCAAGACCATTTTGGAGGAAGCCGTTAAAACTGTTAATTATATCAAGGCCCGTCCGCTGAATTCGCGAATATTTGCAGCTATTTGTGACGAGATGGGCAGTGATCACCATCAACTACTTCTGCACACCGAGGTCCGCTGGCTGTCCCGAGGAAAGGTACTCACTCGTCTTTTAGAGCTGCATGATGAGGTGAAAATTTTTTACTGGACTCAAAGTTTGAACTTTCACATCGCTTCGGTGATGTTCAGTGGCTGGACAAATTGGCATATATGGCAGATATTTTCGATCACTTGAATGGTCTCAATCTGCGTCTTCAGGGAAAATCAGTGACATTCTTTCATGTGCAGGACAAAATAGAAGCGATGATCAAGAAAATAGAGATGTGGACCAAACGAGTTGAGCAGTCAAATTACGACTCGTTTGCGAATCTGTCTGATTTTTTGGTCACGGCAGAGATGCAGCTTCCAAACAGTGTGAAACATATCATCAGAGAGCACCTCCAAAGTTTGAAAATAAACCTACGAGTACTTCCCTGTGCCTGACACAAAATTCAACTGGATACGAAATCCCTTTTGCGAGCCTTGATGATGACATCATCGCAAGCCTGACCTCGACAGAGCAAGACAACCTTGTGGAACTGTCCTGTGACAGTGCTTTAAAGCAGGATTTCTCTCGGCAATACCTGACTGACTTTTGGCTTAAAGTTGCTTCGGAATATCCAGCACTGTCCGACAAGGCAGTAAAGTTTCTAATGCCTTTTCCCACAACCTACCTTTGCGAACCTGGATTTTCTGCGCTTGTGGCATTGAAGACCAAATACCGGAATAAACTACAAGTTGAACCAGATCTCCGATTGAGACTGTCATCGCTGGAACCTGACATCCAGCGTTTGACGTCTGCAAAACAACATCAGCCTTCTCATTCGGTAAGTGTTATCTTTTCCCCACTGGTAGGCCTACTGCAGGTAAATGTGCTGTGACGAGTGCCAGTGCAATGTATTTGTGAGTGAGCATAATAAATGATTAGAAACAGCTGCTTTTTTAATACCTGTTGATATAGAAGTTTGACTCCCGTCAGCCATAGGCTGTTAAAAGAAATTTAAACGGCTGGTGGTCCGCAGAAGCTTTTGATGACGATGTAGTGGTCCGCATGAAGGAAAAGGTTGGGAACCGCTGCTCTATCTCAATACCATAGTCCCGCTCTCTCCCCATACCCCTTGATATTTGTTCCATGAATTAGAAATGACAGTCTTCTCCATGGAGATTTGATAACTTTATTATTAGATACAAAGTTACTGATCTTAAATAATAATGACAATTGCAAAGCAAGGAGTAGACTAACTAGTCAATTTCTGGGAAGTCCTTAAAGTAGTTTTAAGTGATGATAGAAGTTCTGCTTCCATACAGAATAAATTTCACAATGCTCAAAATAAAGGAATGAAGGCTCTGAATAAAGATCAGTATTGGCTGTAAAATGATTTAAAGTAGATCCCACCCTGAATCTCATTCCTAACAATAAGCTTTCATTTGATCAAGTTGTGTTGCTACTAAGCACTTCTCCTCTTCTATACGCCCTTGGAAGCAACTAATCAGACTGTTGACATTGATGAGCAGTATATTCAAAAGTATGTACCTGAAGCTGCTGCACTGTGTCAAACAAGAGAATTCTGGGGGAAGAGTGTAAAAATTTGTAAATTGGGATATTTAACTTGTACAGATCAACTTTCGCAGCAACCTATGCAAGAGTATGGGAAATGCAGTAAGTGTTGTACATAAGGGTTTTGGATATTTTTGGAGATTGCTTAGCTTCCCTGTTCATTATTAGACTTCTGTGCTGTTATATATCCACGATTGAAATGTGCACCCAAAATTCAGGCTTTCATTTTTTTTTAAATTACTAACAAATTACCTGTGGAGGTGTCTGTTTTTTTATGTACAAACAAGATGGTCACAGAGATGGGAGAGAGACGTCAGAAACATACCCCACAGAGCCACCTAGTGGCCAGAACCTGCAATTACACCGTGACGGTTGACACAGCAAAATTGAATGGGAAATGTTGACCGAGAAGTGTGACAAAAAATTGTGGCAAGAAGTTGTAAGATTTGTGAATGGTAATATGTTGCTCCCTACACAGCACTTTTATAATATATAGGTACATTATTTTTAAGACTAACAAATATCCAGAAGCAGCAGCCCTAGATACGCTGAAGGAATTTTAGTTTAATAGAATTGTGATTTTTTCAATAAAGTCAGATACTATGTATAATGGCCTGTAATTTCCGATGCCTACGGGTGTGTACGAGCTGTGTACACACCCGTAGGGACCTCGCAAGTGCCGGTTTCAGGCATGCGAAGCGCATGCGCTGAAAACCGGCACGTCTGATCGCACGCCTGCCCTAGAGAAGGGCCTCTGCGGGTGGAGTGTTCCGCTTTCTGCAGAACCTCCGCCCGCTGAAGACCTTTAAAAATCTTACGCCTGGTAAAAGCTGGCGTAAGGCCTGCTTTTACCAGCATAAGAGTTCAAAAAAGTTAAAAAAAAAAAAAAAAATTTCACTCATTTATAATTTAAAAATACTTTTAAAAAAGGTAAGTTTATTTTTAGCCCCGTAAAAAAACTTTAATTATGTTTTTCAAAAAATTAAATTTTTGTTTAAAATATTTAATTTAATGTAATTTTAACTCATTTTAAAAACGTGATGGTTTAAAAAAAAATGTATTTAATGTTTTGATGTCTTTTTTCAGTGATCCCCCTTCATACTTTTGACGGGTCTATCTGTCAAAAGTATGAAGGGGGATTCCCTTCTCCCACTGGCTGGCCTGGCCCACGTGATCCCAGGGATGCTTGCGAACCGCCTGCGCCCCTGGGATACCTGGGCCTCTGCGTGCGTGCACCAGGAGAGGCCCAGGAGCGGAAGAGTCCGGACCTCGGGAGCCCTCAGGTAAGGGCGTAGATTTTTTCCCGATAGGAGGCATCCGCACGCAGGAAGCCTCCTATCGGAAATTACGGACCATTATTTCTAGGAGAAACAGCAGAAATAAATCTCACGATTTGTCTTTAATTAAAGCCTAAATAAAGTTCTCCAGATATGCTGAGTGGAAGCTGTAATGTCCCTGTGTACATATTAACCTACTTTTTCTTTAGTGGATCTAAAAAGATGTGAAGCTCATGTATAAAAAGCTACCAATCTTAGTGGATTAAAAAATGTTCTTTTCATCCACTCTGTTTTTATTAGTAAGCATTTACGGTATGGTGCATCTTTTATAAATTTGGCACAATGCAGGTTGGTGCTGTAATATTGTTTGAAAAATTACAGATTATTGGTTTTTTTAAACCCTCCCCTCCCAATATTTTGATGATACTCCTCCAGTTTACATATTGGGTACAGTACTGTATACAGAGTGCTGCCAGCAAAAACCAAAACATGTTGTGCACTATTCAGTATCACAAGTGGGTTGAGAATGGGTGTTTTCATTAGATGGAAGGCTGGAGTTCAATGTGGAACAAGGAATGCATTAGAAATTTATTTGGAGATTAAATATCAAGGGTATTTTTGTAATCTTAGGAATGCTTGTATAGATGCACAAGGACAGTACACAGTGGCAGAATAGGTCTTTCAGGAAACTAAGGTTTTGCATACTTTTTTCAAATGTAAACAGCTAATTTTTTTTGATTTATTTTTTAACACTTTTTTTAATGACCTGTTAGATTTTTCTTACCGCCACAGTTTGCCGCCAGGCTTCCTCCCTTTCAAATAGGAGAGTGAGACTGTCTGGGCCACAAGATTTTCTGGCTGGTGTCATTGACGCTATGTAGTTGACCAGTTACTTTTCTGAGGGGCAGCTAGGTGTCTGACATGCATGGAAACCCTTCAACGTGCTTACTGTAAGCCAAACTACAGAGAAATCCACAAGTAGAGTCAAGACAAGTAGTCTTTCGGATGAGACGTTAAACCGAGGCCCCGTCTGCTCGCTCAGGTGGACATAAAAGATCCCATGGCACTATATCGAAGAAGAGCAGGGGTGTCCTGGCCAATGTTTATCCCTCAATCAACATCACTTTAAAAAAAAAACAGATTATCTGGTCATTATCATATTGTTGTTTGTGGGAGCTTGTTGTGCGCACATTGACTGCCGCGTTTCCTACCTTACAACAGCGACCACACTTTAAAAGTACTTCACTGGCTGTAAAGCGCTTTGGGACGTCCTGAGGTTGTGAAAGGCGCTATATAAATGCAAGTCGTCTATCTTTCTTCTTCTTTGCCTGATACGAGTGCATGCACTCTCCCCATGGAACGCAACTCACTTACCTAAGCCCATAAAACATAGGTGCAGGTTAGGAAGACCCAAGGCTGAGGGAACCCATATGTATACTGCACGAGTCTAACCCACTACTGCTAAAGTTGCTGTTGCTTGTCCAACTAGGATCACCCTACCCATTGAGGAAGCGGCTTTCAGGGCCATCTCGAGCTGAAGAGAATGAATGCCAGTCCTCGATGCCAAGTCTGCTCCTTCAGGTCTCATCGAGGAGCCAGGTTGGCTGATCAATCATCAACTGTTGTGCCTTGCAGAGTTGCCTGGTTCAGCTATCTCATTCCCAAGATTGCTATTGAGGACGGACTCATTTCTGATCTCCTATTGCCAGGCATGTCATCTTGGAACCATCTCAATGCCAAACAGATGTTGCTTAGCTTCTCTCTCCCCAAAGATAGTCACTGGTTGGTCATTAGACATCTGAGTTTCACAGGCAACTGCTTGCCTATCTACAACCTGTCAAGTACGCACCGAGCCTTGGATATGCGAGTGCCTGTTTGCATATCTGGCCTCCAAGAAACACCTTCCAGCAGTTGTCATCTCAAGCCTCAGTGATTTTCATGAACGATATACTGGACAACCTCCTTTAACAGTGGGTGGTAGAAGGATAATATGCGACAACTTATAATGTGGCAGCCACCTTGATGTTCTAAGTCCAGTGCTGTGTACAGATTCCAAAATATTAGGAACGGTAAAAGCTAAACAAGTGCTTTCTATACAAAGCACTCACCCCTCCTTTCTTTGAAAAGCAAATTGCCAAGGTATTTCCACTTATTGGGAGATATCCTTCTTTTGTAACATATTTCCAGTGTCCTGAGACTCTCAAGAATCCTCAAGTGATTGCTATGCTCCCAAGCTGTTTGTCATTTCAGATACAGAGGTGGCCTGCATCATGCATGGCAACTTTAAAAAAAACCTCTCAAAAGCTATCAAAGAGCTTCAAAATAAGCCAACACAGCTCCAAAAAGAAGCTGACAACTCAGCAACAGCTGATAGCCCTAAATATAGGCTAGTGGCCAGGATCACTGCTTTACGATGACACGATAAGTAAAATTCTGTTTTATTTCTGGAATTAGAGGATTTTTGTCAGTGTTTGGGATCAGATTTCACAATTGGGTCTGTTTTCTTGTGAAAACCAAAATCTAAAGACCTTGCTATGGTGTTAAAAAGAGTGACAATCCTGAGTGTACAGTGGAGCAACAAAACAACCACTTGGATTTATATAATGGCCCAGAAATTGGAGTTCGATGGTTGCCGCGGGGGTAAGGATCCCCCGCGATATCGCACTCCGCGCCTACCTTTATGGTTTTGGCCCACACGAACTTCAGTTCCTGGGCCTCTCCCTGGTGCCGGCGCGCAGTGTGTGCGTGTCCCAGAGGCGCAGTTAGTTCGATGCGACCTCTGGGATCACGTGGGCCAGTTAGAGCCAATGGCAGCACACCATCTTTCATTCATAGTTTTGACAGCAAGAGCTGTCAAAACTATGAATACAACAAGCCCCCAAAAGAACAGCTAAACCTCAATTAAATAAAAAAAAAGCCATCACATTAATAAAATAACTATAGTTAAATAAATTAACCACTTTAAACAAAAATTTAAATTTTTGAAAAAATTTAAATTCTTTTTAAAAGTTATAAAAATAAACTTACCTTTCTTTAAAGTCTCTAAAAAAGATAAACCTGTTGAAAAAAAATTAAAATAATACTTAATTAACTACTTACCTTGTTAAAAGGGGGTCTTACGCCTGCTTTCTTTGTGTAAAATCTTCCATACTTACCTGCGCGTTCAAACCTGAAAAAAAAACTAAGTGCGTTGCGTGCGCACAACCTGTAGCACGCACGCGGTTCACTTAGGAACCGCCCCCTTTGCAATACCCGAAGTGCCGGTTTCCCGCGCATGCGCAGTGCATGCAGGAAACCGGCACTTCGGGACCTAATACGCGAGAGTACACAGTGCGTACTCTCCCGCATTAGGTCTAATTTTCGGGCCAATATCTTTAACACAGAAAAATGTCTACATGCGCTTCAGAGGCATAAGGAAAAAATGGATGCTGAACTAAAGAAGGAGCTACTGGGAGCGGTAACCAAAAGCTTGGTCAAAGAGGAATGTTTTAAGGAGGATCTTAAAGGAGGAGAGGGAGATGGAGAGGCAGAAGGGTTTAGGAAAGGAATTATTGAACATGGGGCCAAGGCAGCTGAAGGTATGACTGCCAAAGGTGGGGCAAAGGGAGTGAGTTGCACAAAAGGCCAGAGTCAGAATAATTGAGATTTTGGGAGGGTTGTTCTGGAGAAGATTGCAAATATTGAGGGATTTAAACACGAGGATTACAACTTTAAATCCTAAGGCATTGAGGGACTGGGCGCCAATGTAGGTCAGCGAGGACAGGAATGATGGGCAAGCGATAGTTGCTACGGGATATCGGATAGGATAATTGCTGCAGAGTTTTGGATGAGCTGGTGACATGAGTATGTTGCAAATTAACCTACAGGTAAATGGAGAGGCAGAAGGGTTGAGGAAAGGAATTATTTAGAAGTTTATAACACAGAGGAGGCCATTCAAACCATAGTGTCTGTGCTGGTTCTACAATGCAGTAGCCCAAAACTAATCCCACTGCCCCATGCGCTCCCCATTGCCCTGTATATTCCACTGCTTCTAATATTTATCTAAATTTTCCTTTTTTTCAGGAACGTATCAATGCGTCTTTTAATCACTCCCAGTGCAAAATATTTTGTGTTCCAACAATTCTCTCTCCTCACTTAGTGACAGTTTTAAATTGATGCCCCTTCATTACTGAGTCCCCATTCAGAGGAAATAGTCTTTCCCTATTCATAGAAATACATTCAGCCAAACTAGTCCATGCCGGTATTTATGCTCCACATGAACCTCCTCCCAGCCCTCTTCATCTAACCATATCAGCATAACCTTCAATTCCTTTCTCACTCATGTGTTTATCTTAGCTTCCCCTTAAATGCATCGATGCTCGTCACCTCTACCTCTTGTGGTAGCGAGTTCCACATTCTAACCAATCTCTGGGTAAAGGAGATTCTCCCGAATTCCCTATTGGATTTATTAGTGACTATCTTATATTTATGGCTGCCTGTTTTGGTCTCCCCTACAAGTGGAAATGTCTTCTCTACATCTACCCTAACAAACCTTTTAATAATCTTAAAGACCTCTATCAGGTCACACCGTTCCTTTTCCAGAGAAAAGAGCCCCAGCCTGTTCAATCTTTCCAGATAGGTATAACCTCTCAGTTCTGCTATCATCCTAGTAAATCTTTTTTGCACCTTCTCCAGTGCCTCTATATCCTTTTATAATATGGAAACCAGAACTGTGCATAGCACTCCAAGGTTCTATACAAGTTTAACATAACTTCTCTACTTAATAATTCTATCCCTCTAGAAATGAACCCCAGTGTGTTGCTTGCTTCTTTATGGCCTTATTAACCTGCGTTACTACTTTTAGTGATTTGTGTATCTGTGCCCCTAGATCCCTGTACTCCTCTACTCCATTTAGACTCTTATTTTCCAAGGAGTATGTGACCTCCTTATTTTCCTACCAAAATGCACCACTACATACTTATCTATATGGAAAACCATCATTAATAAACTTGCAGAATGGGCGTGTAATGTCTTCCTGTATTTTGTCGCAGTCTTCCTCAGTATTTACTCTTATCAAAATCTTTCACGTCCAAATGCTGACCACTTGTGTATGCATGTGCACAAGTTGTTGCTGTTTATACGTGCGTGGAGCTCTGAGGATTTGTGGATGTGTGCAATTACATTTTTGGGACATTCTGGGACGACTTGCGGAAAATATACCTCAATGAAAGCGCCGATTTCTGACGCCTGCCAGACAAGCTGACAGGCCTTCAGAAAACGTTGATGTCAGCGTGAAACACTGACCGTTGGTCTGTATGCTGCATATGCCTTGAAACAGCTCTGTTCATTTTAATGGAAACTGGTACTTGGCTTGGAGTTTGAGCCAGAACTGTCCAAGCTGGAAAAACTAAATCATTTGGGTATTGCTGGATAATCAACTGGCAATAGATTTTCTTGAGACGGGTGATTCTGAATTAGTCTCCACGCCCATCTGAAATTCCAGAATCAGTGAGTTCCTCAAGGACAGACACAGACTGTTTCCCAGAGCTGAAACACAGGTAAGAGGTGGAGGCCAAATATGCCATGCCTCCATAAACAGCAACAGGTGCTTGCTGTAATGCCTTTAATGTAAAGCTCTTCACAAATATGCAAAAGGAAAGAGATATGGAGTAGGGTAGGATTGTACCTTGATGTGGTGTGAAGGCTTGCCTGTTCCTATGACCCTGAGAGCTATGCTGGCAGAAGTATAACTCCTAGGAGGGCCACCCAAACCAGACAAGTTGAATGGTAGGAGCCAGACTAAAGGCAGTCCACTGGCCCTCCTGGTAGGGGGTTGAGTCAGGCTAATGACCTGTACACGTAAAAATGTCTTTCGTTCTGGAATCTACCCAGAGATAAGATGAGTCTGTTACAGTCTTGCAAGTATAAACATCAATTGTGGAGAACCATGATCTGCTGGATGTAAGGCAAGATGATACTCGTATGGAGTCAAGTAGCTTGCTCTAGACATAGAAAACTCTTACATGCATTAGTCCATTCTGGTGCTTTACATGCTGGCGTATGGTTCCACAGGCACCAGAAGCTCTCTTAAAATGGGCTAATGCATGTAGAGTTTCTATAAACCTAACCCGTCAAATGATACCTCATTTGCTCCCACTTCCAAGTGTCAGCCTTGGCTCAGTGGTAGTACTCTAACTAAGAGATTTGAACACATAATCTTGGCTGACACTTCAGAGCAGTACAGAGGGAGTGCTGCACTGTTGGAGGTGCTGTTTCAGATGAAATGTTAAACTGAGGCCCTATCTGCCCTCTCGGGTGGATATAAAAGATCCCATGGTACTATTCCAAGAAAAGCAGGGGAGTTCTCCCGATGTCCTAGTCAGCAATTCTCACTCAACCAACATCACTATCAATCTGATAAATTGGTGATTTATCTCATTGCTGTTTGTGGGACTAAAGCTGTGTGCAAATTTGCTGCTGTATTTGCCTACATATCAACAGTCTACACATCAAAGGTACTTCATTAGTATTTGGGGTGTCCTGAGGACATGATGGCGCTATGTACAACTTAACTGAGGCATCAGTGTTTGAAACAAACCAAAAGCCAACAAAGAACAAAGTGAAACCCTAACGCTAGAACCAGATGAGACTAAACTCTGATGGCATCAGAATGGGTAGGAGTGTTATCTTTAACACTATCATAGCACTATCAATTTAAGGAATTTGAAGACACCTTTCAAAAGGTATTCAGATACATTTTGTTAGATTTGGAACCACAATTATGACTAAGCATTAGCTTTGTTTTATCACTGGTTTCTACACAAAAATATAGCAAAGAGCAGTAGATGATGGATTTTAAAATCTGTACCAAAAACATCTTAACAGATTAGCAGCAATACGACTGTGCATGTTATAATGAAGATCAGTAGATTTTTTTAAATTTGTTCATGGGATGTGGGCGTCACTGGCAAGGCCAGCATTTATTGCCCATCCCTAATTGCCCTCGAGAAGGTGGTGGTGAGCCACCTTCTTGAACTGCTGCAGTCCATGTGGTGAAGGTACTCCCACAGTGCTGTTGGTGAGGGAGTTCCAGGATGTTGACCCAGCGATGATGAAGGAACGGCGATATATTTCCAAGTCAGGATGGTGTGTGACTTGGAGGGGAACTTGCAGGTGATGGTGTTCCCATGCGCCTGCTGCCCTTGTCCTTCTAGGTGGAAGAGACTTGGCGATTTGCTGCAGTGTAACTTGTAGATGGTACACACTGCAGCCATGGTGAGCCGGTGAATGTTTAAGGTGGTGGATGGGGTGCCAATCAAGCGGGCTGCTTTGTCCTGGATGGTGTTGAACAGACAAATCCAATCTGGCCAATTACTGCCCCATCAGTCTACTCTCAATCATCAGCAAAGTGATGGAAGGTATCGTTGACAGTGCTATCTAGCGGCACTTACTCACCAATAACCTGCTCACCGATGCTCAGTTTGGGTTCTGCCAGGACCACTCGGTTCCAGACCTCATTACAGCCTTGGTCCAAACATGGACAAAAGAGCTGAATTCCAGAGGTGAGGTGAAACTGAGTGCCCTTGATATCAAGGCAGCATTTGACCGAGTGTGACACCAAGGAGCCCCAGTAGAACTGAAATCAATGAGGATTGGGGGAAAACTCTCCACTGGCTGGAGTCATACCTAGCACAAAGGAAGATAGTTGTGGGTGTTGGAGGCCAATTATCTCAGCCCAGGACATCACTGCAGGATTTCCTCAAGGCAGTGTCCTTGGCCCAACCATCTTTAGCTGCTTTATCAATGACCTCCCCTCCATCATAAGACTCAGAAGTAGGGATGTTTGTTGATGATAGCACAGTGTTCAGTTCCATTTTTAATTCCTCAGATAATGAAGCAGTCCGTGCCCATATGCAGCAAGACCTGGACAACATCCAGGTTTAAGCTGATAAGTGGCAAGTATCATTTGTGCCACACAAGTGCCAGGCAATGACCATTTCCCCATGACATTGAATGGCATTACCATCGTCAAATCCCCCACCATCAACATCCTGGGGTCACCCCTGACCAGAAACTTAACTGGAACAGGCACATAAATACTGTGGCTACAAGAGCAGATCAGAGGCTGGGTATTCTGCAGCGAGTGACTCACCTCCTGACTCTCCAAAGCCTTTCCACCATCTACAAGGCACAAGTCAGGAGTGTGATGGAATACCCTCCACTTGCCTGGATGAGTGCAGCTCGACACCATCCAAGACAAAGCAGCCCACTTGATTGGCACCCCATCTGCCACCTTAAACATTCACTCACTCCACCACTGGCGTACCGTGGCTGCAGTGTGTACCATCTACAAGATGCACTGTAGCAACTCACCAAGGCTTCTTCGACAGCCCCTCCTAAGCCCGTGACCTCTGCCACCTAGAAGGACAAGGGTAGCAGGCACATGGGAACACCATCACCTCTAAGTTCCTCTCCAAGTCACACACCATCCTCACTTGGAAGTATATCGCTGTTTCTTCATCGTCGCTGGGTCAAAATCCTGGAACTTCTTCCTAACAGCACTGTGGGAGTACCTTCACCACACGGACTGCAGTGGTTCAAGAAGGCAGCTCACCACCTTCTCGAGGGCAATTAGGGATGGGCAATAAATGCTGGCCTTGCCAGCGAAGTCCACATCCCGTGAATGAATACATTTTTTAAAAGCACAAAAGTGGGGAGAAAATAGGAACTGGTAGATGTCCTGTTGACTGATTTGTATAAATCTGTGCTACACAATGCTTCCACCTGGATTCTAGAGAGCTTCTCAGCAGAACTTTTATTATAATATGCTTTTTGGCTAAGTCCCAAATAGCACACTACAACAAAAATGTACTGAAACCAAGACTGGCACACATGGTTCAATAGGTAGCAAGCATTCTCCGCTACCGTCAACCTGCTCCCCTGAGAGTTGCTGAATTCCAGCTATCCTATATTCAGCATCAGACCACCAAGGAACACAAATATTTCATCTTTCTTTCTTGCTTTCTTTCCCCCTTCTCTCCCCCACCCCCACCCAACCCTTCAAAATAGCGCATTTGATCATAAGCAGCCATTGGACCACATGGGAAAACATGCAACCATGTCTCACAAATTATCAGGGATCAGATGCATACTCCTCCTCTCTCACAACAACAAAGCCATTTTATTAAAATAATAAAAATGGTCTTTGTTGTATTATTGGATGTATTATGTCATAAGATTTGAATAGAGCATTGCTTATGCACAGAGAGACACTTTGATTTAAAGAGATGAGAGTTATTGAAGCTACCTTGATCCAAATTGCAAATTCAGGTCTTCTTCAATCGACCTTGCAATAGCCAAGCTTTAGCTGAAAAGTGTCCAAAGTGGAAACAGGAACATACTGAATAATCATACCACAATAATACTGAAGACAAACGATTCTATTTAACTGATTATTTGGAAAAAAATCTCCATCTTCCAAAAGAAATATGTATTTTAGAATGTTTAATTCACTGATCAGTTGCCTGCAATTGATTGAAAAATGGCTTCTCACCAATCAATATTTCTCTCCTTTCTATTCTCTCTCCCTCCTTTCTTTCTATACT
This sequence comes from Squalus acanthias, assembly GCA_030390025.1. Classification (NCBI taxonomy): domain Eukaryota; kingdom Metazoa; phylum Chordata; class Chondrichthyes; order Squaliformes; family Squalidae; genus Squalus; species Squalus acanthias. The sequence continues at coordinate 191,196 of JASTWF010000662.1, read as the reverse complement.
GCCATCATTCTGCAATCGAATGAGAGAGATTGAAGGGATTACGGTTCCCTGAGGATTAAGTAAATTGCCTAAATTTCTATTAACACATGACTTTTCTCATCACTGAAAACAAAAAATGGAAAATAGGCCACGTTGATATGGGTTAATACACACAGAGAATTCCCCATCATTTTTACAAGGTGGTCCTGTCTTCCATATTACCTGACGTGCAATTATTTCCAAATATTTTGGCCTGCTTTCTTGGACCTTCAGCAGCTGCAGTACTGAGATTTTCATCTGTGCCCCTTCTAGTTTCCAAGAGTTTAACGATTTCCCGAGTGTTTTTATTTAATGTATCTGAGAACATGAGAACATTCTCAAATAAAATTTCCTTTCAGATATAACCTTGGGTCCCCAAAAGTGAAGGGTAATGTTACATCACTCTCTCAAACCATTACAATCACTTAACCTCTGATCATTGTTTTACCTGCTTTAGTGAGTAAAACATTCTGTTACTTTCCAGTAAAAAAATACCAGACTGTCCCTGTACTCCTGTAACAGCTTTTTTCCTCTCTCCCCTATAAGTGTTTAAAGCATCAGCAGAAATGCCCAGTATCTCAGTGTTTTGTTACAAACACTGGATGATTGCACCTAGATTACTTTGTGACGGAAAGAGGACCCATAGCTGCAAAACAGTCACATTAGACAATGCTGTATAAGCAACAGTATGCAAATGTTTTCATTAAAACGAAGAGTAGGCTTTATATTTTATTTTGCTCATTAATATTCTTTGGAACAAGTAGTTTTGTGGGTTTTAGGCAACAGCAAGCAGTCTTACCCCAGGGGGATGGTGCAGTGCTGGGTAATCAGTATGCAGGCTCAGATTCCCAGACGTGTACGCTACATTGTTAGCATCAATCTTGTCCTCCACTTGCCAGATAAGCCTTTTAAAAAGATGAGAGGCACATAAAACAAAGTTAGGTTGTAACGTGATCTTGTTAAATTAACCTTCTGAAACCTAGTGTTACTTAATTTGGCCAAAAATATGATTAAAATTGTTTACTTTGTTCCTCGCCTATTTCTCTGATTTAAGGCAGAAATACGTTGGAATTGTGTAAACTGTTGAATAAAGCACATTTAATAACGCCAACAATCGTCTTCATACATTAACGGGCAACACGGTGGCATAGTGGTTAGCACTGGTGCCTCACAGCGCCAGAGACCCGGGTTCGAATCTGACCTCGGGTGACTGTCTGTGTGGAGTTTGCACATTCTCCCCGTGTCTGCGTGGGTTTCCTCCGGGTGCTCCGGTTTCCTCCCACAGTCCAAAAATGTGTGGGTTAGGTTGATTTGGCTATGATAAATTGACCCTTAGTGTTAGGGGGGGATTAAATATGTGGGGTTATGGGGATAGGATGGGATATGTTAGGGGGAATTAAATACGTGGGGTTACGGGGGTAGGGTGGGATATGTGTACTGTGGGGATTAAAGCAGGGACAGGGTACTGGATTTGGATGATCAGCCATGATCGTATTGAATGGCGGAGCAGGCTCGACGGGCCGAATGGCCTACTCCTGCTCCTAGATTCTATGTTTCTATGTTTCTATTAATGTGTTTCCATCAATAGCATAGGAGTTGATCATTATACTTACTACTGTTTCATTAATAGTTTTGCAATTTTTCAACATTACTGTTAAGTTTCTATTTCTTGCCAGAAGTTTTTTTCACATTGAAATTGTTAACAAAATTATTGGGCCAGAACTTATTGTAAAAATAACAGTGAGGCTAACGCGCTTGCCATTATTTATGCACAAATTGGACAGTAACTTCAGGCGAGTGCAGATGTGCTGTTAAACGCGAAAATCTGGAAGTTGCTCTCCGAGAGGTGCAAAAACGGCATCTCGCGTCTGGCTCCCCATTCAAATGTATTGAACGGCAGGTATGGACTAAACTCGCCACAGAAAGTTAGGGCTTGTCCATTTCAGTCTAAGTACCCTTTATAACGGCATGATAAGTCTTAATTACTGCCGAATAACCTCTCTGGCACTGAAAATTAACTTTTACAAGTGTGGAGGCTCATTGCTTCAGATTTTAATTGTTGGGAGAAATTACATTTTTTTTACATTTGCTTTCTGTCTCTTTTTTCTCTCTCTCCTTAATCCAATCTTTCTTCCCCTTTCTTTATTTCGCTTTCTGTACCTGATTTGACATTGAATTCACTATTCCAACTGACACTTCCTGGTTCAGATTGCGCTGTTCATGAATAATTCTTCAAATCTGATTGGTGAAGGAGACACACAGTTGCTTGCCCTGTTCACACAGGTCCCAGATGCCCTGTAGAGGGTGCCATGCCATTTGGATCTCTAACTTACAGCAACTTCCAGTGACAAAGGTCATAGAAATTAAATGGGCAAGGGCAAGTCTAACGAAAAGCGGGTGCCATTCGTTCGCCAGCTACATCAGCAACTTGTATTTACATAGTGCCTTTAGCATAGTAAAATCTAGCTACAGTTAATTCTGGCCCATTATTTAATATTTTATAGCCTTGTGTTTCCATGCTTGGTCTCTATATTTACCTTTTTCATAAATGTATGTAATTCAAGGAAATCTAAAGTGTTTCATTAAAAGTGCCACCTCTTTTAATGTTTCTTCTTGCTTGCCTACTCTCTTTCCAGTTGCTAAGCTATATGTTTTTTAACTAGGGTCAACAGATGGCACTACGGAACTATAACTGCTAGGTGAAAAGCAGCAGAGTTTAATTCCATTGATACAACCTGTGTCATACATTGTAGTTAGTAATAGGCCAACACTTCAATCAAAAATAAACAACCATACATTGATTCTGTACAAGGTTATATTTCATTGGCCAAACCTGAATCAACCAAACTTGGCCAATGTATGCTGCCCAGTTACCAGAAATCAGACATTTTCCACATGTAAACAATTTTTTGGTTCCTCCAATGTGTTTGCCACCATTTATAGTTTATTGGCTTGGGCACCTGGTACATAGGACTGTGGAAGCATGAGTTGAGTACAGCCAAGCTGTTCCATATTGTACAGAATCTGAGCGATGGCAATTTAAAAGGATAGGCAAATCAATAAACTTAAACTACCATTGCTTATTTTCGATTTCTAGAGTTCTTACTGGTGAAATATTTTAAAGCAGTAAAGTTTTCAAAACACCTGAGGAACCAGCCTTACTGGAAAATCTTGTCTTCAACAAAACATTTGGTTCACTTTCTGGGACCTCAGTTGGTTCCTGGTCTGGCAACACCTCAATTTTAAAAATTCTTATACTTGTTTTCAAATCCCTCCGTGGCCTCGCCCCTCCCTATCTCTGTAATCTCCTCCAGCCCTACAACCCTTCGAGATCTCTGCACTCCTCCAATTCTGGCCTCTTGCGCATCCCCTATTTTAATCGCTCCACCATTGGCGGCCGTGCTTTCAGCTGCCTAGGCCCTAAACTCTGGAATTCCCTCCTAAACCTCTCTGCCTTTCTACCTCTCTCTTTCCTCCTTTAAGATGCTCCTTAAAATCTACCTCTTTGGCCAGGCTTTTGGTCATCTGTCCTAATATCTTATGTAGCTCGGTGTCAAATTTTGTTTGATAACGCTCCTGTGAAGCGCCTTGGGAGGGTTTACTATGTTAAAGGCACTATATAAATGAAAGTTGTTGTTGTCATTGATGTGAAGTCTTGGCATACTGCTTGATATTGAGCTAAAGTTCGCCCCCACACCAAGACCCCTTTCTTCCATCTCCAGAACATTGCCTGCATTTCCACCCGCACTGCTGCTGAAACTCTAACCTTTGTCAGACTTGTTGAATAACTACTTTGTGTCAGTCTTCACAGTAGAGAAAGAGGATAATATACCTGACATTTCAGAGAAACTAATAACGAATCAAGGACTGGAACTTACTAAAGTTCTAAAACAGTATTAGAAAAAATAATGGCACTAAAGACTGACAAATCTCCAGGACCTGATGGTTTCCACCCCTGGGTTTTAAGGAAGTGGGTGAGGAAATTGCAGATGCTTTAGCCATAATCTTCCAAAGCACTCTTTAGATTGTCCCTTTAGAGTGGAAATTGCAAATGTAACTCCATTATTTAAGAAAGGTGAGTGAAAGAAAGCAGGAAATTATAAACCTTTTTGTCTAACATCTGTTGTGGGAAAGTTATTGGATTCTATAATTAAGGACAAAGTGACTGAGCATTTAGAGGAATTGAGCTGATTAGGGATAGCGAGCATGGATTTGTAAAGGGTAGTTCATGTCTAATGAACCTAATTGATTTTTTTTGAGAAAGTAACTAAAGTAGTAGACAGGGGAATGTCTATGGATATAGTTTATATGGACTTCCAGAAGGCATTTGATAAGGTTCCACATAAAAGACAGTTAGCTAAAATTAAAGCTCATGGAATTGAAGTCAAATTATTGACCAGGTTAGGCAGTAGAAGACAGAGAGTAGGGATAAAGGGTATGTACTCTAATTGGAAGGAAGTGACTTTAAATTTGCTGTGTGGCCTGCGCGGGACCTCGTGATTGTATCTTAGGGGGAATATTGGTTACTAGTGGTGTCCCACAAGGATCTGTGCTGGGGCCTTAACTATTCATTATATTTATTAATGACTTGGATAATATAATAGAGAGCCATATATCCAAGTTTTCCAATGACACAAAGCTAGGTGGCATAGTAAGTAGTATAGACGCGAGCATAAAATTACAAAGAGACATTGATAGATTAAGTGAGTCGGCAAAACTGTGGGAGACGGATTTCAACGCAGCTAAGTGTGAGCTCATTCATTTTCGACCTAAGAAAGATAGATCCAAGTATTTTTTAAATGGTGAAAAGCTGGTAACAGTGGGGTTCTAAAGAGATTTAGGAGTCCATGTACACAGACCACTAAAATGTAGTGGTCAGGTACAAAAAATAATCAACAATGTCAAACAATCACGTTACTCACAATATATTACTTTTTGTGTGAACCTTTCAGAAAAGTACATTTTATTAAAGTTAAATGCAAAACAGTTATTATTCAGTTTGTAACTTTGTAAAAAAAAACCTGAATTGTGACATTTAATTTGAGTTGTATGCAAATAATCACAAAGTAGACTAAAATATCCATGAGGGATGCATTTTACCAGCAATTTTTTAAAACATCAGCTGACCTTTAAAATTGATATGTTGCCATTTAATTTGTGATCTACATGCAAATTGTGACCTTTAGATATTGCTTGGCAAGGGCATTCACCTTGGCTCAGTGGTAGCACTCTCACCTCTGAGACAGAAGGTCAGGATTGAAGTCTCACTCCAAAGAGTTCAGCACATAATCTAAGCTGACACTTCAGTGCAATACTGAGAAGAACTGCAGTGTCAAAGATGCCAACTTTCAAATGAGTTGTTAAACTGAGGCCCTGTCTGCCCCCTCAAGTGGACGTAAAAGACCCCATTGGACTATTCAAAGAAGAGCAGAGAAATTCTCCTGGTGTCCTGGCCAATAATTATCCATCAACCACCATCATTAAAAACAGATTATCTGGTAATTTATCTCACCGTGGGACCTTGCTGTGTGCAAATTAACTGCTATGTTTCCCAACATCATAACAGTAACCACACTTCAAAAGTACTTCCATGGCTGAGAATTGTTTTGGGACATACTGAGGTTGTGAAAGGTGGTATATAAAAACAATTTTGTTCTTTCTTTCTTGGCAACAGAATTGTATCTGTATCAGGAATTCCAAATGAAATTGTCTCTTGCTCGAGATATATATATCATATATACTGTGTCCATTACTATATATTCATATATTCTATGATGAATAATCTCTTCAAGTAATGAGACTGTCAGGTTTTTTGTGCAATTAAATGAGTTCATGTATCATGTTCTGTTCCCCCATCCCCCCTGTGCTCGCTGACCGACATTGGCTCCCGGTTAAGCAGCGCCTCGATTTCAAAATTCTCATCCTTGTTTTCAAATCCCTCCATGGCTTCGCCCCTCCCTATCTCTGTAATCTCCTTCAGCCCCACAACCCCCTGAGATATCTGTGCTCCTCTAATTCTGCCCTCTTGAGCATCCCTGATTATGATCGCTCAACCTTTGGTGGCCGTGCCTTCTGTTGCCTAGGCCCTGAGCTCTGGAATTCCCTCCCTAAACCTCTCTGCCTCGCTACCTCTCCTTCCTCCTTTAAGACGCTCCTTAAAACCTACCTCCTTGACCAAGCTTTTGATCACCTGCCGTAATTTATCCTTATGTGGTTCGGTGTCAAATTTGTTGTCTTAAAATACTCCTGTGCAGCACCTTGGGACGTTTTACTACGTTAAAGGCGCTATATAAATACAAGTTGTTGTTGTTGTTGAATGATAGCTAAATATCAGCGTGCCTCATGAGATCCAACACTGCTTTTACATACAAGTATAGTTTTTCAATCAGTATCACATTTGGCATATCTACTGTATAACACAAGTAAAAATGGCTCATCTGCTGTCAAATGTGGCATACTGTAATATAACTATAAGCTTCCATTTCTATGTCCTAATCTGGAAAGAATGCATTCATGTGCCAAAATGTTTTTTTTTGTATTTTCTTAAGCTATAGACAAAGACAGAGTTATTGTTGCTACCCACATAATTAACTTTTTAACTGAATTGCCACAGTAAATCAGTGTTTTAAAAAATTATCTCTAGCAGAAAAGTACAGTGACAAATGTTCAGTGCTAGTTCTAGAAGTTTTGGATGCACAGCCTGGAATATATCACTCATCACACAGAAGGTTTTATTCAAACAAAGGAAATCCAGTAGAGAAGAGAGGAGGAAAGTTCCAACTTTTTGATCTGTTGAAAAAAAACGCTGTTATTTTATGTTATATTGTGTTGCCAACGTCCAAAGCTCCAAAGGAATGTTATGGCTCATAAAGAGTGGATTATATCCTAGACAGCTATAACTTAAGGAAGCAGTCTTACCATCAGCACCCTTTAAAAAAAAAATTAAACCATTACCAAAAAAAAAGATTCATTTTAAGGTTCTTGTCTGTTTCTGAGGCTCTTTTCAACGTTTAAAATGTGTTTGAAGAACTGGCTGAGGGGAGTCACGTCCCCAGTGGTGTGAAAGAGCGAAATTTGCAAGGACAGTGAAAACGACACTGACGCATTCTGCGCTGATGACTGCATCTCTGCTCGTACTGTTCTGTTCGGCAACTCTTAGCAGTTTGTCGCTGTGATGATATCCATATTAACTGTGTAAAGGAGAAGGAGCTCTAAGTACTTAAATTCAAAGTACTTATGCTTAGATACACTTGAAGGATCAGTGCAAAGAACTATAATCCATTCCTAAAATTATCTTTTTTAGGAATTTAGCCATTAGTTGCGTTGACATGCCCTTGTGATGGCAGCCAAGGGACCCCCCCCCCCCACCTCCCCAGCCCTCAGTGGAAATAGTCCACATCCCAGCATTGGAGTCAATATGTTTGGACTGTTTTCAAACCTTTTTCAGTCTCTGCCAAGTGTTTGCTGTGACTTATTGTAAGCTAGCAGAAACTCAGCTAAGGCTGGAGAAAAAAAAGCCAAGCTTTCTGTCGCAAGCAGAAGGCTGCTACTGGCTTTGAGCAATGTATCAGAAAAATATTCCCAGCACCGGGGTCACCAGCTTCCTCTATAAACCCTTGATTTAATAAAAACAGATACATCCCTTCTTATGCTTCACTAGTTGAACTTGGAAAATGTGGTTATCGTTGCGCGCCAACTTCTTTTTGTGCCTCCACTTCAGGTAATTCCCACCATATACATGCATCTTTTCCTTCCATTAATACCTCCTGAGGGTGCATTCAGTCAACTGGCTGTTTCAGTGCAAATTTGTTTTTGGCACGTTCCTTTTTGGTGCAAGTATTTTCTTTTTGAACATCTGGCATGGTAAAGCGATTTCAGAATTGAAGACATTTTTTTTTCCACTTGACGGCTGCTGCTGCCTGCTGTCGTTGACGTACAGAGTGCCTTTAATGTCGAAACGGTCCTAAGGCGCTTCACAGAGATGAAATGGACACTGAGCAGTCGAAGGAAGAGGAGCAAAAGCACACTTGAAAAGAAGAGGCATTTAAAGGCAGAGAGAGGATTAGCAAGCCACAGGGTTTAGTGAGGGAGTTCCAGACAGTAAGCGAGATAGCTGAAAGCACTGCCATTGAACATAACCACTATGCTACCGTTCCCGACTGTCACTGGACTAGTAATCCAGAAGCCTGGACTAATGATCCAGAGACACGAGTTCAAATCCCACCACGGCAGCTGGGGAATTTAAATTCAGTTAATTAAATAAATCTGGAATATATAAAGCTAGTATCAGTAATGTTGACCATGAAACTATCGGATTGTTGTAAAAACCCATCTGGTTCACTGATGTGCTTTAGGGAAGGAAATCTGCCGTCCTTACCTGGTCTGGACTATATGTGACTCCAGACCCACAGCACTTTCCCTATAGCCCAGCAAATTTTTCCTTTTCAAGTATTTATCCACTTCCCTTTTGAAAGTTATTATTGAATCTGCTTCCACCGCCCTTTCAGGCAGTGCATTCCAGATCATAACAACTCACTGCATAAAAAAATGTTTCCGCATGTCGCCTCTGGTTCTTTTGCCAAATATCTTAAATTTGTGTCCTTTGGTTACCGACCCTTCTGCCACTGGAAACCGTTTCTCCTTATTTACTCTATCAAAACACCTCATAATTATGAATCATCTGCTGGATGTAAGGCAAGATTATACTCTCATGGAGTCAAATGTCTTGCTCTGGACAGACAGCAGTGGAAAAAATGGGTTTCTTGATCTGCCACTAGATTCAGGAGACTCTTACTAAGTAACCAACCATTAGTGGACCCTATGTCCCTTGCAACCGGGAGTTTACTTTCACTACCCAATATCTAGGTATACAATAGCAGGACCTGGTTCTATATAAATGAGACCCTCTCACTATACAAACTGGATACTATAATCCTTCGCACATGTCCTCAGGTGCACTACTTCAATCTTCCAAAAGTCGGACTGATTCACACTTTAATGAGAGCAAGCTCAATGTTAGTCTGCAAATCAGTTTATTTTGCGCTTGTTAAGTACTGCACACGAATAGAGCAACTTTTTTGAAGTAAATTTCACCACAATTTCTTCTTGAGGGAAGTTTGCCTCCTACCTGCCTCATTCGGCAGCCTTTTTGAAAGTGACCCAGAATATGTGTTCCCTTGTTATTTTGCTACCCTCTGGACAGGAATTTGAAGGCTTGGGGCTGGATTTTACTCACCGAGACGCGTTGGGGGTGGGACTGCTGCCTTCCGGGTTCTAGTCCCGCCCCCAGCGACGTCTGATGAACAAACGCTATTTTGCCCTAATTGGCCTTGTTAAGCCCGCCCTGTGGGCTTGCCGGCCAATTAAGGGAAAGCCGGTGTCAGATGACGTCAGTTGATGACGCTTCATCTGCCGGTTTTCTTAAAGGCATATGCACCACACTTGTTTGACAGATGATTTCACAATGTTTGACAGCATTGAGGTGCTGTCAAACACTGACAATCACTGTCCAAAAGTGAGCCCTTGCCTCAAGGCTCTCCAATTATTCTCTCCTTAGGATAAAACAGATGGCAGCTGCAGCTGAGATTGCAGAAGCCATCGGTCACTTCTCTCGATGAGATGAGGCTACACAAACCCTTCACAGCTTGTCACCTGTAGAAACATCTAACCACATTAAAAATTACTTTCACAACATGTCCTTACCTCTGAAACTAACCAGTGTCCCATTGCATCCTTCACACCACTTCTGCGGCTGTCATCCAAACACCAACATAACAACAGACCCACAGCATGCCTCACTTACCCTGGCGGGGTTCCCCGACGTCGGGAAGCCCGTGGCAGAAGTCTAAAAATTGGAAAAAGCCTCTTAACTGCCCGTTAACTACCTGTTAACAGGCAGTTAAGTGGCTATAATTCTCTTCCCGCCGTTAGGAGTTGAGTCCCTGCGCACATTGGGGACCCGACTCCCAGGAAGATTGGTTGGAGGTGGGTTGGGAGTGGGTTTGGGACCCGCTCTCATTTTGGGGGATTTTGCCAGCAGTCCCGCTTCCAAACCCGCCTCCTCAGGGCTGGTAAAATCCAGCCCTTGATCTCTGAAGGGTTGGCCTGTTGGGCTGCCAATTATATCCACCTACCCTGATTCCCCCTCGTGCTGGGTGGAGACCTCGAGCAATGAATTGCTGTTTTCAAAATCAGGAGGGCTAACTCAACACACACAATAAGCCTGGATGGATCACAGAAAAGAATCAAAGACCTTCACTGTTTAATCAGAATAGAGCCCACATTCCACAGAGCAGTCTGTCTGGCTTCAAGATGGATTTTAAATCTTTGTGAACTCCCTTTAACTTAAAAGTAACACATCATATTCAGATCTTACATGGCAGAATGGTCAAACATCTCAGAATATGATAGAGGGGCTTGTTCGCAAGGAAAAGAAATAGATGGGTTTAGCAGAACCAAAGAGAGGTTGACGAGCAGTGCGGGCTGAGGTGCAGAAAGGAATAGGAAGGAGTTTGGAAATGAGAGATGGACAGGATGTGCAAGGCAGTGATCATGTTGCTGCTTTAGGAGATTCAGTGGTGGGGCACCACCGTGTGTAATTTCTAGATCAGAGCCATGGGGATATCCAGCAGTAACTGGAGCCTGGGACTGCAGCAGGAAAGGAGATCAGCAAATGTTGGGTAGTGAATGGTCAAGGGAATGATGCAGTAAGGTCATTGGAACTTTTCTGTTCCCCTTCTTAAGAGTCACACGCAGCCTGCCTGGATACAGGATGCATATCTGATTACCTCCCCTGCTTACGAATTCTTGGATTCAGTGGCGTCAGCCAGTCATTTAAGTGGTCTGAGCATGTTACTTTTATGGGACTTGACTCTCACTGCCCTGCATCTACTTGAGGTATAGCACCCCCTTGTGATCTGGACCAGATACTAGGGCCAGAAATTCGGCTTTCCGGCTTCCTGTGGGTGCAAGCATCGCGCACGTACTTGCCTACCGCGCCTGCAGTTGTGCTTTGGGCCCACGAGGACTTCGGGTCTTGGGCCTCCTCCAGCTGCCGGCGCGCAGTGCTTGCGTGTCCCAGGGCGCAGTTAGTTCGAAGCGTCCCCTGGGATCACGTGGGCCATGGAGAGCCAATCCTAGCAGGGCATTTTCACTCATAGATTTGACAGGAAGACCTGTCAAATCTATGAATAGAGATCGGCCCCAAAACCACACTTAAACTTCAAATAATTTTTTTTTTAAAAATCACATTTTTAAAATAACTATAAGTTAAATAAATTAACTACCTTAAACAAAAATTTAAATTTTTGAAAAAATTAATTATACTTTTTAACAGTGCTAAAGATAAACTTACCTTTCTTTAAAGTATCTAAAAAAGATAAACCTGTTGAAAAAATTTTTAAATTGTAATTAATTAACCACTTACCTTGTTAAAAACAGGCCTTGCGCCTCCTTTTTAAAAGTGCAGCTTCTCCATACTTACCTTCCCGGAGAAACCTGAAAAAAAACCTGAAGTTTGCTGCGTGTGCGCAGCCTCTCCCGCGCACGCGTTCGACCTCTGAACCCCTCCCTTCAGAGGAACGGAAGTTCCGGTTTCCCGCGCAGGCGCAGTGCATGCAGAAAACCGGCACTTCAGATGGCCTTATGGGTGAGTACACAGCGCGTACTCACCCGTAGAGAGCCGAATTTCTGGCCCAGTGTCTTTTGCATGTGTATTTCTTCAATCTCTCCTAAGGTGGACTGAGTGAACATTTGATGAGACAAGACTTGACATGAATTATTTAAGGAAAGAACAAAATTGCATTTATTTAGTGCCTTTCATGACCCCAGGATATCCCAAAGCACATGAAGTGTAGTCACTAATGTAGAGATTGTAAAGTTGGCTGCTCTCTATTTCCCAACAGGCAAGCAGCTAGAACAATAATTATGATCAGATTAACTTATTCCGACCAATATAACTTGTCTTTATATAATAGGACAAAACTAACTAACCTGGGGTGGGAGTTGCGAACCCGGGGAGGGATGGGAGAGTTGCAAACCCGGGGGGCGGTTCGATCCCCGAACCCGGGGCCAAATTGCTATCCGGGGGGAGGGGGTCGGTTCCCTGACCCCGGGGCGGGCCAGGCTGTTGCTTGGGGGGCCGGGAGGAAGCACTCCTGCTCCTCCTGTCCCACAAGCATTGCTCCCCGAGGCTGAGGCCGCCTCGTTGCAGCCACTGGGAATCCTGAGCCCCGGGATCCCCGGCCGCCTGCAGTTAAACCTGCAAAGCAGGTTAAAGTAGACACTTCAGGGCTCATTATAATATGCAAATTGCCAACCCGCCTCTTGGCAGCCCGCCCCCCCCCCCGTCCCACCTGAGTGAAAAGTGAAAGTAGGTGGGTTGGTGTCGAGGTTCACATTTTTTCAACTTTCACCTCCCCCACGCCTCCAACCCACCTGTTCTTACCTCTGAAAATTTCGGCCTATGTCTCCCTTTATTTCTGGCTGTTCACAGCCTCAGAGAGATTAAAAACCTTCCAAGATAATTTGTGTGAGTTGTTTATTTATTACTGAGACAAGCTAAAGATTGCTTATTATTTGTGTTCTACGAAGAAACAACATCAAAGCTAGATCATTAGCATCTTAACTGCCTACCGTTTCTGACCACCTTTTATTTGCAGGAATATACTATGCTTTGCAACACATTTTAAGTTTATTTTTTCCACAAAAGTATTGAAAAAAAAATGATCCGAAGATCCCAATCTGTGACACTCCTCCACAGGGTTTTTTCATCATATTGAATTGTACTCTCCAGTTCTGCAGACTTGATGAGACACCAGGATAGACCACTAACTTTCTGTCTTGCAACCTCAGTCCCTGCTTTTCTTACTGCTGTCAACAACTTTACTTTGGAAACTTGGGGCCTCTTTGGTTTAAGCTGCAGTGCTTAATGGAACATCCATGATCCACGTCCAAAGCTTTTTTTTTTGAAACTACTTGCGGGCATGCTACCATATCGGTGCCTTGTGTTGTTTAAGGGATCTCAGCCAAATGTAGGCTATTACTATAAGAATGGCTCTCCAAATTATCCAGCTGTTCAAGCTTTTTATTTGCAGGCTTACCAGATGATTTACAGCCACATTTACCTTATTTTCCTGCTCTTTCCCTTACCTTTTATTAATATTTTAAAAATATGTTTTAACTGAACAAACCACTATTTTCCACCCGAGTATCAATAAGGCTCCCATTGCACGCAATGGGCCGGATTTTGCAGTTATTAATGTGTGAATTGGACAGCAACTTCCAATGACCGCACATGCACAGTTAAATGCGTAAATCAGGAAGTTGCTGTGCGAGACGCCCTGCTCCTCCCGAAGCCGCACAATAATTGTATCTCGCCGCGAGATGCACAAATGAAATACATGGAACAGTGTATCTGAAAAATGAGCACGAAACTCGCCAGAAAAAATTAGGGCTTGTCCATTCCAATGTAAGTACCCTTTTAACAGCGTGATGAGTCATCATTACTGCCAAACAACCTCTTTGGCACTGAAAATTAACTTTAACAAGTGTGGAGTCTCATCCCTTCAGCTTTTAATTATTGTTGGAGAAAATACAATTATTTTTTAACATTTTCTTTTCGCCTCTTTTATCTCTCTCTTAATCCAATCTTTCTTTCCCCCTCTTTATTTTGCTTTCTGTACCTGATTTGACATTAAATACTAGCATATTCTAACTGACACTTCCTGGTTCAGTCTGCACTGCTCATTAACTGATTGGTTAAGGGGATACACAGTTGCTTGTCCTGTTCACACAGGTCTCATATGCTCTGTAGAGGGCGCTGCAATTTTCAGATAGTAGGCTGACCGGAACTTCCAGTGCAAAAGCCCATATAAAGTCTATGGGCAAGTGCAAGTGTAACGTATGGCTGGTGCCATGCATTCGCTGCTGGCCGCAAAATCCGGCCCATAGTTTTTTAAATTTATAATAGTGTATGGTTTCAGTTAAGGTTGTAGATGGTGGGAGATGCGGAGAAAATACCAGTCTTGGCATTTAGTAAGTGCCTCCTGACAAATGGAAATGATCATTTAACACACAGAAAATAACGGCCGTTTGAAATATTTCAAAACATAGCTCAAATCTGGTGCGGTCATCTTAATTAAAACTTAGTGCCTAAATTAAGAAAGGGGTATAAAATTACAAAAAGCCTGTTAACATATATCAGTGTAGTGATGCCCAGAGGGTAATACAGAGAGCATTGATATAACTAATCGTACAGTAAATTCTAAAAATCGAATGCATGGCATAAATTTCATGGTGCAAATTTGGAGCTATTTTCCTAATCTCATTGGAAATCTGGTATCTGGGGTGAGCTGTTAAATATGTGGCTCCATCAATATGATTCCCTTGGAGGGTGTAAATGCTGAGTTATATTTAGATTATATTACAACACCAATGCAGGCATCCTCAAGGGGAAATATATTTTGTCGCGTTATCGTTCGTATCTTTGCTAGCAGTTTGTTGGATGTCATCAATAGATCACTATTCTCTGCATAGTGGTTAACTCCTCATTGGAAAGAAGACCAGTGATTGAATCACTGCAGGAAGATATAGATAGAATTAGACAAATGGCCATTTTAGCACAGAAGAAAATAAGTGAAATCAGTAACTCTGCAAAAAATGCTGTAACTTTCCTGAATAAGATATTAACCTATCATCAATTATAGCCATTCAATTTCTTGAGTTGGTAATTGCACCCAACTTATGCTGGAGCAAAGTTGATAAAGATAGGGAGAAATATGGAAGAAGAGTGAGAATCTTCCAAGAATGCATGCTCTACTTTGACACGTTCAGCAACTTTAGTGTTCTGCAAAACCTATGTCTGCTCAGGGATGGAATATTGTGGTTTTGCTTGGTAGACTGGGGAGTCAATACAATCCCAGTCAATTAAGAATTGGACGAGAAAAACTGTTGCATGCCAAAAATTAATTCTTTACAACAGTGGAGAGTTGTGGTCAATATGTCATACTTCCACAAGATTATGACCAAAGAGCTCCTTGTCTGGGTTAAAGGCGTCCATATTTATACCAGATGCACATCAAAATTCAGTATCAAAGCAAAACATCTGCACAGAACACCAGCGGCACGGCATTACACAGTTTTTCCTGCTCATGGAATTTTGCAACATACAGCAAAATTATTTGGAATTCTGCCCTTTGTTTACAAAGTTCAAATACACAGTTAATCAGCACTCACTAAACCAGGATTGTTGGAGCATTCACAAGGCCTGAGAAAGCTTAAAAGTGCGTGTCTGGTGTAAGCTTAATACAAAGCTTAGTACTCCAGTAACTACCTGGGTCAATGTCATCAGAGATCTGACCTTGCCACAGTTGCTTCTGGTTGCTCCACTGATGTGCAATGCCATCAGACCACCTTTTACAGCTAACTGTTGTAAGGAATTAGACTTTTAAAACTTAATGGCCCTTACTTTTCTGTCAAAATAACAATGAGGTTAATGGCGTCGCCGTTATTTACGCGCAAATGCTCCAGCATCTTCAGGCAAGGGGCAGATGCGCGGTTAAATGCGGATATCCAAATGTTGCTGTCCAAGATGCTTCGCAAAAACTGCATCTCGCTCACCATTGAAATGTATTGAATGGCATGAAGTTGCTGTATTTGTGTGCTAGATATGAACTAAATTCACCACAGCAAGTTAAGTATTGTCCATTTCAGTCTAAGTACCCTTTTAATGATGGGATAAGTGTTAATTACTGTCAGTCAACCTCTCTGGCGCTGAAAATTAACTATAACAAGTGTGGGGTCTTATTCCCTCAGGTTTTAATTGCTGTTGGAGATTTAAAAAAATGTAAAATTTCGTTTTTTTGTTACTTTTCCTTTCTGACCCTTTTTTCTCTTTCTCTCTCTTAATCCAATCTTTCTTTCCCTCTCTTTATTTTTCTTTCTGTACATGATTTGACATTGAATTCATCCACTCTAATTTACACTTCCTTCTCAGTCCTTGCGCTATTTATTTCACAATCCTTCAATCTGATTTGGTTGGTTAAGGAGATACACAGTTGTTTGCCTTTTTCACTCAGGACCCAGATGCCCTGTTCCCCCTCGCTGCAACATTATCAGCTCGCACTTTCAGCAACTTGCCACGCAAAAAATGTAAAAACCTAAATATGCAAGGGCAAGTC